>SOPF01026372.1:17555-35256 GCA_012979155.1 Hypericum perforatum | reverse complement strand
CAGTTTCGGACAAGCTTATTATTCTTATAGCCTCTGGAATTTTTAAAGTACCATTAATTAATTTAGGAGGTGAGGTCAGAGGGGAGAGGGAGGAAGTATGGGAGCCGTAGAAAAGGTTTGGATCGAGGTGGAGAACGGCTTTCCAGTGGAGGAGGCCTTTTCTCTTAGATTTGAGTTTTTGGGCATGGAGGATAGATTTGGTTTTGGTTTCTGGGATTTTTTTGTTTGTGTTCTTGGAATGTTCTTGAATAATTAAAAGGTTGAAGAAGATGAAGTGGTAAGAGGAAGAAGAAGAAGAAATTAATTTTTTATTTTTTAATAGAAGGGTATAATAGTCATTTCCCGTGCCTCCTCGCCGGAGAAAATCTCCGATTCCGGCGTGAGGGGCTGATTCGTACAATTTTTCCATACAGGAGGAGTTTTTTAATCAGTTTTAGAAAAGCAGGGGGGTGAGAGTTAAATATCCCAAACCCGAGGGGGCCAGATGTAATTTACCCTAAAATCTATGAAGGACAATGATTTTTGAGATCCTATCTCATTACCTGAAGGTGTGAAATCTATTAGTTATAAATAGATATTTAAAATTAAGAGAGATTGAGTAAGTAATGTAGAAAGATATCATTCTTATCTTATCATAAAAAGTTTTACAGAAAAGGAAGACATTGACTATAAAAAGACCTTCTCTCTAATTTTTTCGAAGAACTCTTTTTGACTATAATGGCATTAGTGGCATATTTTGATCTTGAGTTATATCACATAGATGCTAAACTTTTTATATGGTGTAGCCATAAAACTTTATTTTTGGAGATCCAAAGTCTATGATTTGCAAAGTTAAAAAATCCATCTATGGGCTCAAGCAAGCATCTCGACAATGGTATTTCAAATTTTATCAAGTTATTTGATCTTATGGTTTTAAGATGAATTTGGTTGATGGATGCATATACCATAAATTTTATGGGAGCAAACATATTTTTCTGGTTCTATATATGGATGACATCTTGATTGCCACAACGATATTGAGCTTTTACATGACACCAAGAGATTTATAGCCAAGAATTTTGAGATAAAAGATCTTGGTGATTTTTTTTGTTTTATGAATATAGATATATGGAGATCTTTCTTGGTGTATTCTGGGATTGTCACAAAAATACATATATCAAAAAGATTCTTAAAAGATATGACATACAAGATTGTGGACCATGTGATACCCTTATGACTAAAGGAGACAAGTTTAATCTCAAATAGTATCTTAAGAATATTTTAGAGAAAAAGAAAATGCATCAATTTCCATACGTGTCTACAGTTAGAAGTCTGATCTATGCTCAAGTTTGTATGCATCCACATTGCATTCATTACAGGGATGTTGGGTAGATATTTGAGCAATCTAGGATTAGCTCATTGGAAAGTAGTCAAAAGAATTTTGAGATACTTGTAGAGAATAAAAGGTTATTATGCTCACATATAAAAGGTCCGATCAACTTGAGATAGTTGTATACTCTCTAACTCAGATTATGTTGAATGTCAAGACAAATTTGTGTCAACTTATGAATACATCTATATACTTAGCAGATTTTTGGAAGAGTGCTAAATAGTCACTTGTAACATCTTTTACCATGGAAGCATAATTTATAGCTTGTTTTGAGGCATTTAACCAAGAGTATGACTGCAGAATTTTTTCACTAGGCTGCACATAGTAGAAGGTGTTGATAAGTTTCTCAAATTATTTTGTGAAAACTTGTACGCAAACATATCTTCTAATAATAACACGAGCTCTATGAAGCCAAAGCATATAGATATCAAGATCCTAGTTGTTAACGAAAGAATTTATCATGGCCAATTGTCAATTAAACATATTAGGACAAACTTCATGATTGTGGATCTGCTTATAAAGGGATTGATACCTAAAATATTTCATGATCATATTGCTCATATAGGTTTCATCTTAATTGAGGATGTTTAGTTTTAGTGGGAATTTTGTAGTTCTGGATGTTATGATAGAGATGTTTCTCATTATTTTAGTTTATGAATATTTTAATTTATTTTCTAGAGAAATAAAGTTTATTATTTTATCCTTACTCTGATTTTGTTTAGTTGATCTGAATAAGGTTTAAGGTTGGATTAGTTAGGAATAGGCATATTCCGGTCACATTACATGACATTTCCATGCTACACATCCATATCATAATCTATGTCATTTAGTTATATCGCATTATGACCATTGATGAGTTAAGTTACGATATGAATGTAACAAAGGCTACTTTGATCCTAATGTTGGAATAATTGATATACGAGATTGGTTGCAAATGTATTTTAGCAAAATGAGCTCAATTACATGATTATAAGGTTATACATATAATCTAAGTAGCAGATTGTTGGATCCTTAATTCAATGTTGGACTTATATGTGACATAATCATATAACGGGATATCATGTTTGATTGAGCTCACTTAAAAGTGAACAAAAAAGTGTGGATCTTTAATGTGTAAAGACGTTAGGTAAGTTACAATTTATTATGGGTAAAATTATAATTACAGAAACTAGAGTTTTCCCGTTATAAGATAGGGTTATGGTCCCGAGATAGGTAAGTTACTACAGTATACTTTCCATTGAGATTAGGTGAGAAAAGCTAAAGAAATTTTCTAAAGTTTGTCACAACCCGAAAGAGTACGTGTCTTCTATATCATGTTCCTCGTTATAGATTCTGGTATTCCGTATTTAGTTAATTTTAATAGTTTGCAAGAGATCTTGGGTTGAATTATAATTTACATAAATCCACAAAAATATATCACACTCACAAATATCAATGTGATAATTTCATCCTTATCATTACATGATTAGCTTGTATAAAATGGCATTTGAATTTTGATTGAGTAATTATTGATATAGATATTTATCTTTACAAAAATGTAATCTAGTCAATTAATTTTTTTTGGTGAAAATCTAGTCAATTAATTTAGAAAAGGGAGATCCAATTATAAATTTCAAGTCTTTTGCCCTAAATACTTTTCAAGTTAGTTGCCATGTTATTAATTAAGCATATTTCATTAAATAGTATTGCTATAATAGACAACTGTTGTTTCACGGATACGAGTACTTGATTAGGATCGGGCTATAGTCGAGGTAAGTGTTGGACACTTTCTCTGTAAGACGAGATTGCCCCGTATATTTCAGTGCATACGGGCTAAGGCAATCGTCCCCAAGATACAACGACTATCGGGCGGTTCCAAGATCGTTGCACACGACTCTCGAACCTTTCAGGCGAACCCTTATATACCCGGAACTTTCTCGGACTTGTCTAAGTGATAGAACGGGGGAAGAGAAGAAGCAGACAATGCAAGAGAAGGCAAATGTCGCTGGGATGATTTGGAAGTGAGGAGGGCATGCCTATTTATAGGCTGGTGGTGGCAGGGGGATCAGGCACTCTGAGGGGACGCGTTCGTTGGCATTCCCAGTCTGGAGCCCCTTCTGGATAGGCTTGGACCTTATCCAGTCCGTCGTGTCCTTTCGGAAACCTGACAGACAGCCTTGTCCTGATCTGGTCTGCCACGTGTCACTCGCTGGTTGACCCTTATCTGCCACCTCGTGTCCGTTCGGAGATCGAACTTATCCGTTGCCCCTCGCACCCCATCGCTGTATGGATTTCGGATCACTCCGGAAATTTCCAAAACACTTAAGGCTCCTCAGAGCTCCTCGCGACGTGGCGAGCGTGCCAAGTGCACCTCAATGCACCCAAGCACCCGCTCCCGGCTCGAGCCCGTGTCCGGTCCCGGTCCCGCGCCCGCGCCCGCGCCCGTGCGCATGCTCGGACGGTGCTAAAGCACCGTCCTCGCAGTCAATGGAAAGTCAACAAAAAGTCAACGGAAAGTCAACTGAAGTCAACTAAAAGTCAACTATTGTGGTAGTCAACTCATTTGGTAGCCAAGATTTGAAACTCCTTATAAACAAAGAAATTTCTCTTGCACTAACCAATGTGGTACACCACATTTCCCTTTCCTTAACTTAACACTTGGTTTTTTGGGCTTATAGGCCACTTGGGCTTTATTCAATTTTTTCCAACAACAACCAATTAAAAATGATCTGACCTTTACATGATTAACTAATATCCTATTTGCAGTTGGCATGTGGCTTTCCTCTCAATCTTCTTGACGTTGCATAGTTCGGCTGTGGCCATCATAAAAGATTTATCTGATATTGAAGGAGATCAAAAGTGAGTGTTTCTATTAACAATTTATAATCTACTCGCATATATTTTAACAAAAATAGTTATTTCGCATATTATTATACTTTTGATAGCTAAATCTAAATTATCACAGAAATAAGGTACCAACAGTGGCAGCAACAATCGGAATCAGAAATGCGACTTTTCTGGCCACTGGGATCATATCTCTAAATTATATTGGCGCCATAGTGGCAACTATCTTCATGCCTCGAGTACACTTCATCTTTATAAATCTTTTGTTTTTCATTAAACTATAATATCCTTGTGACTTTATCTAGTATTATTAAGTTGGATTAATCTAGTTTCAGAAATAATAAAAGTTCAATAAATTATGAACCCTTGTTTTGTATGACAGACATTTCGATGGAGCGTCAGCATACCTGCACACGCTATACTCTGTTTGTGCCTCATTTACAAGGTAACTCACGCTATACTCTCCTTGTGCCTCATTTACAAGGTAACTCTGCTTTGTCGCGACAACTTGCCCCTGATAGTATGAGGTGTATAATGAGTATAAATTGTTTACTGAGTATAATGAGTATGACATTGACCTACAAATTTTCTTCTTAAAATACTCTGTTGTTTTATCTTGACTCTCAATTTTATTTGTATAGATACACACATGAACTTTAATTTGATTTCCAAGATTTGGCTACATATGCTGATAATTAGAATATTATATCTTTTCTCAGGCCTGGAAGTTGAATAAAGAAGATTACAAGAAGGTATATCCCCATATATATGTACGTTGTGTTTATATATATAAATTAATCTTAGAATAGCTAATACTCTAAATTTATTTACGAGTATCATTATTTAAATGCGTCGCCAAATGCAAATGAATATATATGTATACGTATGATTTTCATTTTTCCAAGCTGATTAATGAAGAGATTGGTTTGACTTTGCAGGAAGAAAGCTACGAGTTCTATCAATTTGTATTTAAGCTAATGTTTGCCGAGTACATCCTATTTCTTTTTATCTAGAAGAAGAAGAACAAGAGGAGAGACGAATGGAGGAAGACTTTTACGGCTTTTTCCTCTCTCACACTGGCTACAGATCACAATATCCAAATATTACTTGAAATGTTTAACTGTATCCTCTCTTGACATTTTATTTCTATCTTCCATTGCTACTACTATGTCTTCCAGTGTCACTTTCCGCAGATTTCTTCTCGAATCAATGAGATCTTTGCTTATACAAATTTCATGTTTGGTCTATACTCCATATGTACTATTCAAGAACGCACTTCATTATGTAAAAATAAGCTTGATTTGATTATTTCAAATTTAATGAAATAAAGGGACGTCCAATTTTTACTTTTAGACCTTAAAGTACAAAGTATAGAATTACTAGAATTTGTTCTAAATAATAAGAGACTAATTTGGTTGAAGAGATATAGGGCCCGCGAATCTGGATAACAAAACCTAACATGATGTCCATGTAAAGTCTCACGTTCTTGGATGTGAGGCCTAGATCAAGGTATCCACGTGGTTCGCACCCATGACTGGAGCCCATGGTTGGCTTTGGTGGGACAGACAGTCACACCCGTCCCTGGTAAATTGAGTCGAACTTTATATCCATATGTCAAAATGTGGTGATTCTTAAGGCAGCGTATGGATAAGATCCATATTTCAAATTTTGTGTCTACTACGATGTTGCCTAATTCGCCCTGGAAGATGGTCTAAACAAGGATGCAAGTTTTGATACTGGTTATCTCAATGAAAATCGTTGCATTTTGGTAGGTCAAACACATCTTTTAATACTTCAGTTGATTCTTCTGGATATGGAAGCATAAAAACCACGATCTACAACTTAGTAATTCATAACTTTTTCAAATTCAAAACATAAGAAGGTCAAAATTGTGTTTGAAATACTTATGCCTTATATAGGGAAAAGAGTTGCACGTGGTCCTCTCCTCCGGGTAAGTGCGAGGCTAGGCTAAGTCTCCCTCCTCCAAGAAGGCGCAAGATTTCACCGGGACTCCCTTCTCCAGGTAAACGCAAGGATACGTATAGTCTTTTTTTCCAGGTACGTCCAAGGTTGCGCCTAGGAAACCTCTTTTGGGCAAGCAAAATCACTTCCAAGTTGGAGCAAGGTTGCACCTGGGAGAGAGTTACCCGAGGAGGCAAAATGTATCGATCTTCTCCTAGTAGGCACAAGGCGTTGGCCACACTTCTAGAGGTGTTGACCGTTTTAAATGAATATTTATATACTCGACTATGCCTTAGTGGCCATCTGGGAAAGTTTTGGAGAGTCAATGAGATTGGAAATCTTCAGAGGGCTAGCTAGACAAAGATTCAATAATGTTTTGATAGGATTTGGATGGACGAACCCAACCGTAATACAGCTTAGAAAGTCGATTGAGGCTAAGATATATTTTCTTATATTAGGTCATGATTAAGTCTTCCTATATTGGATGCTACCTAATTAGAGTTCTCCAATATTGAACACGATCTAGGTAAGATTTTTTATACTACACAATGTGGCTTACTTTTGGTGTTTCCTATACATGGGTTGAGGTAAGAACATGATCCTCCTCTATATAAGGGAATCGATTGGGCAAAAGGATTAAATCATCTAGAAATTATAAAAATAAAATGTACTTTTTAGTCTTGTTTTTTTTCACCTTTTTTACCCTAGCTTAGTTTTTTATTCTTGGTACGAGTAGTTTTTTTTTGGGAACGAATCAAAAAATATTCATTTCGAGAAGTTCGATCGGGTGATACGAGTAGTTTTTTTTAGAAAATGAATCAAAAAATATTCATTTCGAGAAGTTCCATCGGGTGATAGAAAAAATAGCATAAGGAGAGAATTCTCTAGAGCACCTCTAAAGGCCAATTTTTTTACATTAGATTTTCTTACCATTTATAGTCCCAAGTGATTAACAGGCTTATAAGATATAACATATAAAAGGTTCATTGCTACTAAAATAAAAACCTAAACATAACCCCACCCATCTTCATCTTTGACCAATTTCCCATTGGTTTTTCCAATAACATCCCTTCCCCTTTTAATTCCTTGTCCTCAAGGAACTTGAAGAGCCAAACCCCCTTCAATTAAGCTAATGATCAATCTATTAGTTTCATAATTCTGTATGGACTAATATGAAATTTCTCAAAACTTGGTAGAACCAAGTTGAAATTATAACCACTAGCAAATTTCAATTCAGTCTCATTCCTTATTGAAAACCTTAACTCAAAGGAAAAATGGAAATTCTAATTGGGAACCACCCTAGGGCAATAAACGGCTACAGCAGGTGGGAGGAGGCGGTAGATGATTTGAAGGCGTGTCGGATGATGGCTCGTTGTGATGATGTTATAGTAGTTAGATCATCAAATAGTTAGTGGGCATAATTAGAGACCACCGGTTGTTTGAAGATTGTTGATGTGCACTGCACAACTAAATTGACTTATGAGGTAGAAGGACATAATTGGCCGTTTGGACACGACAGCAAGGCAGGGGCGAGAATAGGTTGAAAGTTAGTTAGTGCAAGAAAAGTACAGGAAGAAGCGGACTGTCATTATTAAATTACATATAAGTACCAAACATTCATTGTAATTGCTCATTCGATTTAGTTAATAAGATTCCTCATTTCCCTCCCAAATTCTCTCTCTTTCTTCCTCCCTTGTATCATCTTCTTCTTCCTTTATTCCAAATTGATCAAGAACACAACAAGTGATATCAGAGTGCGTTTTGTCATATATACTCACTGGAAATTGGATGATGAATAGTTTTGCAAGATTGACAAAAAGTTTACTACTTTAATCAAAAAAACTGATCATAACAAGCAAGAGATGCAAGAAAGATTTGATAAGACTGAAAGAGCATAATAAGATACATTCGAATGTATAAAGAATGAAATTAGAGATAGAGGAATCCTGGGAGTGACCCCTGTATTTGCGCTTTCATCTTCACCTATGGTGATCGCACCCCAAGATGTGATTTCAAAAGCAATTCCTTCAACAACTTTTTCCAAGAAAGATGAAACTCCAACTCTGAGGTTAGACTTTCCAATTTTTACCTCCTTGAACGCTAAAGGATGGATTAGGATATACAAGAAATTTTTCTCTGTATACAAGATCGATGATGTAATGAAGGTAAAGATGATCAGTCTCCACTTGGATGATATAGTAGAGACTTAGTTTGATAGTTGGATAATGCAGACAAAAGAAGTTAGTTATAAATAGTTTTCCCACAGGTTGTGCCAAAAATTTAGGAACCATAGTTTGGGTGGAGTTGTAGAGGAATATATCCACTTGAGGCAAATAAGTAGTGTTGAAGATTATGTGAGAAGGTTTTAAAAGTTGAGAGGAGTAATGTTGAGGGAGAATCCCACTCTCGCTCAGATTTACTTCACATATTCATTTATTGAAGGACTGTCGTATCAGATTAAGTCCTTAGTTAGAACTTATACTCTTGTGACCATGGGTGATGTGATAGAGAAGGCCGAGTTGCATAAATTGGCTTGCAAGGCTCTTCAAAAATTCTATGTGAATTGTAATCAAGTGGGAAGTTCAAGTTTTTCTTCGAGAGGAAGTGCTGGCAATTCTAATTAAGCTTGGTTAGTAGCATCGTGACAAGCATTTTCCTTGTGGAGGCAGTCCCAGTTATGGGTCATTAGTGTGTTATGCTCGCACTGTGAGGTGGTTAGCTCATCAACTAGAATTTTGAGCTCCGTGAGCTGGTCGACCAATTCATTGAGCTCTACTTGGTGTTTTGGGGCTGGGATGCTACTTTCTATATGTAGATAGTCTTTGCCCGCATTGCGATCTTCCCATAGTATGAACTTATAAATGGTGCCTTAGAGGTTGGTGATCCTCGAGAGAAGTCTCCAATCAGCTAAGTAGGTGGCCATGATCTCCCTGTATGGTTGACTCGCCTTTGTTGCAAACTTATCTAGGAAAAAATGCTTTGTAAGGATGGTGACAATATGGCCAAGTGGCAAGTGGATAGGGTGCATGGTATGAAAGAAATGAACAAATACATCACAAATTAGAGTAAACGTGCAATACGGCTTCTTTCACTATAGATAATAGAAAGCATAGAGCTGGGACTTAGTGACCTGGTTATCCTCATACTGGCTACTAAAGACTAGACATATAAACCTATGAAGGATGCTAATGTAGAGCTCCTTAAGGAGCGACGCAGGGGATTACGATTGAAAGTGCAAAAAGCCAGTAAGGATTCGCCATTCTGCATGACTAGATTTCATTGTACTAAAGTCGACCGGTCACCCTTACCCTTGATCCTAATCAAGTCCATCAATAATTGCTTATTGATTGTGATTGGTTCATTAAAGAGGCAGGCCTTGAAACTAGACTTGTTATCTACTATACACAAAGTGGAGAAAAATTCTAGACAGACATCATTGTGTATAAGGATTGCATTATCCACAAAGAGTTTCCACCATAACACCTCTAACGTACTAGATAGCTGACTAGTAATACCTAATGTCTCTATGTTACCCAATTGATTGATGAGTACTAAAGGTAAGTGAGGGAATAGAATTGTTCATACCTCTGACCCTCCTCTTCCTCATAGATGGCAAAGGGGGCTTTATACATGGTATGGTTGTTGACCGGTGGTGGCGATGGCAGAGATTAGTTCCTCAGGCGCTTTGAAATTCTAGAAGAGGAGGTGCCAAGTTTGGAGGCATAAACCTTGGTTGATGGTCACTTGGGTGGCATGGTAATCATTGATGGTGGCTTATTTAGATGATTCGGTGTCCACTTATTTAAGGATTAGGGTTTTGTGAAGGGAGGCAATTGAAGGGGGTTTATACAGCCCCGACCCACCTAGCAACTGCTATATGAGTAGCGATCACTAGGATAGAGAGGAGGTCTCTCACGAGGTTGAATTCCTAGTGACTACTAGCTACACAATGATTGAGGGGTTTGAGGGGAGATATGCATCTCAAGTGGGTGCCCAACGACTACTATAAAGCTATCGATTACTATACCCGAGGAGAGAGTTTTTCTGGGGTTTGATCCCCAGTGACTGCTATAAAGGTAGCGACCGCTGGGCCTGAGGGGCATTTGGAACTACAAAAATCAAAAGAAATACATAAGTGATAGGAAAGAACACGAGTAACATGAAAATAAAAACAAAATGGAAAATAAAGACATGCCAAATTAGAGTTGTTAGCTTGACTTTTACTCCCTGTGAATCAAGGAGAAGGTGGTGGAAGTAGCATTTGCACTTATCGAGCATGGTGGACGTCAATTCTGATGTAGATTTTGCAGAGCTGGTTGTTGGCTTTAAATGTGTCCCCTGGCAAGTCTCGGAGTTTGATGGCACCGTGTAGGGCAATGCCTACGACTTCAAATGGACTACTCCATCTAGAATTCCTTGTTAGTGATGTGGGTGTCGTGTCACTTTTTTATGGTTTCTTTGTAGATTTGGACACTCTCAAAGGTGCTAGAGTGAAGTTTCTCTAGTTCCTATAGTTGAAGAACCTGACGTTTTCCCCAAGCTTGTAGTTATAATTTAATGCTTTGATCACCCAGAATGCTCGGTGTTCTAATTCAACTAGTAGATAGAAAGCCTTCCCATACACCAAATGATACGGAGTTGTTCCAATAGGAGTTTTGAAGGAGGTATGGTTTGCCCAAAGAGCATCATCAAGCTTGAGCGACCAATCTTTGCAGGAAGAGGTATCGTCTTCTCCACGATTCTCTTCAACTCCTGCATGATATTCGAACTATGCTAATAACGCCTATTTCATCACCTAGATGCGCAATCATAGGGCTAAACTAGCGCGCATCAATAATAAACTAAGCTGCAGGATAGTGTCGTGTATTTCTAGAACATGGGGGACCTAGAAATCATAAAAATATATATAAAGGCCTAAAATGTAAATATCCCTTTTCTTTATTAACCTTGATAATAATTACAAGGTGTTCCCTCCACGGATGTTCCTACACAAGAAACATAGAGTTCTTCTTCGGGTGTATATAGTTTTCCCTATAATCTCAATGCCTCCTCGTCTACATCGCCATCAAATAAAGGTGTAATCCCTAGTCTTGACCACATAAATCATGAATCGAATAAGGAATAAATTTGATACCAAACTTATAAAATACTTTAGGACGACCTTGGAACATACATTGATTTGCTTAGTTATGATGTAATGGGTCTACAATGGTTTCTAATTAAGATAAAATGGTTCACCCAAAGTAGCCCCATTTTATCAAAATATGCAATAGTTTTCTCAAGAACACGCGATGAGTCACTTAGTTATGATCTAATAGTTTGTGCAATTATGATAAGATTCTTAACTTAGTTATGAAATGCTTCATCGAATGGGTCGAATAAACATCGAAACAAGCGATAATTTTTCCAATTATGTTACAATAATTTGCCAAAATGAATTCTAGAAAAGGCCTAGAAATGAAGTTATTTATCGAATCAAATCCTAATGAATACTTGTTTATGACACATCTATTTTATTTTTTAAAATTTTACGTAATCATTTATTTTCTCAATGGTCTTTAAATTATTATTGTAACTCTATTATAAAAAAAGTAATATGGATGAGCTTTAGGTAATTTGAATATAGACAAAGTAATTTTTTATTATTCACATGTTTATTATTCAAAAAATTTAATTACATTATTTTGGAAGAAAAAAATGTAAACAT
Source organism: Hypericum perforatum (assembly GCA_012979155.1). NCBI lineage: Eukaryota > Viridiplantae > Streptophyta > Magnoliopsida > Malpighiales > Hypericaceae > Hypericum > Hypericum perforatum. The sequence continues at coordinate 23,395 of SOPF01026372.1, read as the reverse complement.
CTCTAATGTGATAACATTTCTAAAATAAAAGTTTTCTTGGATCTCACTTATGTCACTTTACAGGAGTTTTTCTATAATTTGTTTTAATTTTTATACTTCTGATAAATTCAATTTAATATGGATGAGCTTTAATTTTTTTATTATATCATTTGATAACTAAATACACTATTTAAACGTATTTCATATTTTTTGCTCAAAATTAAAATTGATATTATAAAATTAATTATATAACACGACACACTATTTGACAAAACTAGAGAAATTATTCAATATAAATAATTTTAGATAACTAGATAAACAATTCATTATAATTAGGCATACAATTTTACATAACTAGACAAACTATTAATATATAATTGAATAAATTATTTTATTACACTAATAAAACTATTCAAATTATCAGTGCAAATTATTTAATCTTAATAAAAAAACATTTATCTTGTATATACTAAAGTACTTAATCATAATTAATACCGTGAACTATACTAATATAAGACGACAAATTATTTTATCATAATAGTAAAATTATTTAAAATATTAATGCAAACTATTTAATCCTAAGTGAATAAAAAAATTAACATGATATATAACAAATTATTTAACCGTAATATCGTAAACCATTCAAACATAATACAACAAACTATTTTATTGTAACACTTAAATTATTTGAACTACTTGTGCAAATCATTTAATCCTAATTGAACAAACTATTATATCATGATAGTGAAATTATTTGAAATACTAGTGTAAACTATTTAATCATTATCAAATAAATTTTTTATAATGATATATAAAAAACTTTTTGCTCAAAATATCATAGACTATTCGAACATAATACGACAAATTATTGTATCATACTAATAAAATTATTGAATCTACTCGTGCAAACTATTTAATTTTAATCGAACAAATTTTTTATCATGATATGTAAAAAATTATTTAATCGTAACATAAACAATTCAAATGTAACAACGTAAACTATTTAATCCGTCGGATTAGTACTTGAGATTTTTTTTTGTGGGTTTTTTGTGCAAGGAATAGGGGAAGGGAGGGTGGTCATGGCGGAGGAGAGGATTCTACTCCTGGTGGGTTTTTGGTTTGGTTTCGATGTTGGGAGGAGGAGGAAGCAAGGAGAAGGATTTTTTTCGAAACATATAAAAAATTTATATATTATTTTGATAATTTTTCCCATTCCCCAAATCAACATATACCCAAAAAACGTGACATTCCATGTATGCATCAAAATAGTGTGTTCTGTTAAAAATTCTCGAAAATGTACAATAGAATCCAAGTGATTAAAATTAAAATAAATTAAATTCGTACGTTAAAAAATTACATCGTACTCGAGAAATAATCAAAAAACCATGTAGATTTAACAATATATTTTATTTGGGGTTTATAGACTTTTCAATATAAAACTTTAGTGTCTACTTATAATAATACATGATAATGAAATGTAGATTGCTTAATATACGACATTTCAAAGTTGGAAACTTAAATTTATTTACTGTAGTCCCAACACTAATTTAATTTATATATTCAAGCACTGTTATAACTCACTATGGTCGTAGAATACAGACGAGAGAAATCTTCATTGTTTAACTTTTAAAAAATGACTTCATCTATTTTCTAATTCACATAGTTGGTCAGATTAATATGTTTTTAATTAATAAATATATTATTTATTACATTGAGTACTAAACAAACGGCAAATTATTATCAGTATTGTATGTTTTTAATGCAAGTTAGAATAATATATAAGCATCAAATCATGATGAATCACTTCCAAAATTAAAATTAGAATGATATTAATTTTTGGTTTAACAATCGATACAACCGAATAGTCTAAAAGAAAATTCCGATAGTCAACGACGTTAACACTTGATGAACCAGAGTTCTGGTTTATGCCCCACCTAGATTTTAGTACGGCTAGATCACATTTATTAAAACCATATAAATCCTAAAAATTTAAGGGAGTAGCTACACATCCGGTAGGATTGATCATGAATTAAATTTAATTCAAATTTAATGGATTCATATGAATTTGCACTTATTTTTTAACCGAGATATATATGCCGAATATAAATAGAATATGGATCAAAATTTGAAATCAGCAAAATGCCAATTCGTACAAATTTGAATCTCATAACCCCAATAAGAGAAAAAGACGATAAAGTAAGCAAGAAATCATAATTACGTGAAAAAACAATGTGTCAATACATGGAACCAAAAAATCCTAAAAATACATTTTTTTTTATTTGGTGTTACTGTTCACCAAATTTACGAATTTGGTACCCAAATTTTTTTTTATGAAAAAAGCGTTTCTCTTTCAAAAAACCGGATTAAAAATCCGGATTGACCAAAAACAAGATATTTTTCCCGATTAAACCAAAAATCGGGTTAAAAACCTAGCATTTGGTTGACCAATTAAAAATTTGCTTATATTAAATGCTAGGTTTTTAAATCGGTTTTTGGTCAAATGACCAAAAAAACCCAACATTTGTTTAGCCGGGTTTAAATTCGCCGAGCCCGACCGAGACCACCTATTTTCTTATCTTCCTCATTTTTTTCTCTTCTCCCCTCCTCTCCACCCACCCTCCAGCCAGCCCACCTCCGCCCAGCCCAGCCCCAGTCAACCACCTCCCTTGCCCTGCCGCCACCTCCCTCGGCCACCACCTCCCTCGATTGACCCGGACTTAGCTCGGTCCTCCCAGCCAATCCACCTCTCTTAGCTCATCTCGAGCGCCTCCAGAGCTCGACCCACACGTGTTCGAACCTACTCGACATCAGATATTGTTTGTTAAGCTTAATTATTAATTTTTTATCAATTATTTATTAATGATGTTAATTAGGGTTTAGTTGATTAGTTAAAAATAAAATGTGTTGATTAGGATTTGTTGAATAAATATGTTGATTTGGATTAGTGGAATTGGGTTGAATTATGTTGAATTTTTGGTTAATATATTTTGGTTGAATTATGTTGATTTTTGGTTACAATGTTTTGGTTGAATATGTTGACTTTTGGTTGAAAATGTATAAATTTTGTTTGATTGACAATGTTGAATTATTTTTGAATATGTTGAATCTTCTTTGAATAGCTTGATTATTACTTGAATATGTTGGAGTTTTTTTGAATATGTAGAATTTTGTTTGAATATGTTCAATTTTTTGGATATGTTGAATTCTTTTTGAATAAGTGGAATTTAGTTGAATTATGATTTTGTAGAATGTGTTGAATTAAGTTGATTCATAGCTTGATTATTGTGATATTTTTGAATAATTACTTGACAATTAAGTTGAATTTAGTACATTTGTTAAAATAATATACTTGTTTAGACATGTCGTCACAGTAGCATAAAGAGATACTTGGTGATGGAGGTTCTTCAGATAGGTCGTTACTGAAGTGACAAGAAGTACATAGGTCACAAGCTATTTGGAATGCAGAATTATCTGATGGTGGTGATGATTTTGATGTGAAAGCCGTTTTGAAGGTTTATTAGCAACGATGGAAACAGAAGCCAGTGGAGAACATGGCATTCTTCGCGTATATACAGTACTAGTGGAGCATTGGCGGCCAAAAATGCATATGTTTCACATGTCAGTTGGGGAGATGACCATTACGCTTCAGGACGTAGCGGCATTGTATAGACTTTATATCGAGGGCCTCCTACTGACAGAATAGTAGACATTTAGAAACTAGGAGGACTTATGTATTTAGTGCTTCGATAGGAGCCTGAAAGATATACCAGGTTGTGTTACCAGTAATAGCATTGTAATCCACTAGTTTGAGTAGTTCTACGACCCTGCTGACCTGGCCAATGATGCTGACGATCATACTATACGGCAATATGTATGGGCAAGCATTATATATCTGATTGGCTACAATTTATTTGCTGAGACGGCCGAGTCAAGAGTTAATACTTGTTGGTTGCCGATGTTGGTGGATTGTGATTCTATTGGCACATATAACTGAGGCAGCGCTTGTCTTGCCCATCTATATAACCAGCTGTGCTAGACCACTGATCAGACTAGTGTTTGTATCACTGGAGATCTCGCCCTTGTTTGCATATGGGCTGCTGAGAGGATCAGCCTACTACGACCAGTCATTAAAAATCTAACGATCCCAGAATTTGGTCAAGCATTGGGCATCAGGTAACAGTAAACTACTTGGACTTGGTATTTATGTGTTTAGGGGTTCCGAAAAAATATAGTTAACACATAAAGTTGTTTTTCTAGGTGGGCTTAAAGGATAGATCGATGCCAATCAAAGAAATGTATGATTGTGACAGTATATCAGTGGCTATTGGATGAGCTAAAGGACGAAGATTTAAGTTTATCTAGGAATTTTAATTTATTTTTTTGTGTGTCCAAATATTTTGCATAATCATATGAAATGTATCTTTTCTTGTAGGTTGTCTGAGTTCTATATTCTGAAGCCATTATTGGAAACTTGTCAGGTGCAGTTCACCTAGATCGGCAGTTATGGTTAACGCGTATGCCTCTGATATCGTTCTACCACATAGAATAGCATTACCCTGATTGAGTGATGCGATAGTTCGGCTGTGTCCATGGTATTTTGCATCCAGAGCTGGATGATGGGGCGCATAGTTCAGCTTTAGGCAGTCATGGTCAAGTTGGAATGAAGTGGGATGAAGTCCTTGCATTCCACATAAAGTTGTGGAAGGACTTTCAACATAACTTTGTCTACCCTCAAAGTCTGGCGACAGGCTATGGCAGCGTCCATTACCACGACAGATATATGGACTAATATAGATTGCATTCATGGTGCTTCATCAGTCATGTAAGAGCCATGGTTTAACAAAATGTAAGTACCCTTTTTATTGTTATTTAATTTATGCTTTACTTTGGTATGAACATATTACAAGTTATACAATATTTGTCATTTTTCAGGCGGATGACGTTGAGCATATACAATACTCATCTTAGGGTGATCCATAAATTTGCTCCTTATATAAAGTTGCACTTGAATTTGTTGGTGAGGAGCGCTAGTATACCGATATACCTGAGGCCCAGCAAATTCCACCCCAATACCCCATGTTCTGCTACAATGTACTTGAGTCAGAGAGACTGCATATTTCAAGGCAAAAGCAGAATATGTTCAGCAGGAGGGAGAAGATACAAGTAGGTGAACCTGTGCCTCACACTGATGATGTCCCCATACAGTGGTCGGACTACCTGGGTCAAGGTTTACAGACCCATATGCCAGTGTCAGAACCATCGATGAGTCCGGCGCTCCCCATACTAAGGTCTCAGAGCCAATAGATGGTGTATCCAGCATTTGCACCTTTCATGCAGTGCACACCTTTTGATGTTGGGGGGTCTAGCTTGTATATACCCAAGTAGACCTTTTTGTAGCCTTTCCAAAGGTATATCTATTATTTTTATTACGATCTATGTGATTACGTTTTTTGTAGGTAATTTTGTTTAAATATTATGTTGTTTTTTTAGTGGTGGTTTCAGTAGAGGGTTTTATGGAAAGCAGATAAGTTCGAACACTCTTTTCAACCCTAAGTACCCCAGGTTAGGTAGTCCAAGATTGCAAATATCTACAAGTCTTCGAGTACCTGAGTTCCAGCAGCAGAGCTCTCCGTCTTTCTAGTAGTAGGGCCCTCTATCTTACTAATAGCAGGGCCATGAATCTTTCTAATAATAGGACCCTCTGTCTTTCTAGCCTATACGTGTTCGGCTGCAACTGCCAAGAAACACACCCGCAAATGGCTCGAATAGGTAAACTTTGTAATTATAAAAGTACGGATGAAGTTTTTTGGTTATTAATGTGTTTGTTATTTTATTCATAGACAAACCTTTTTAACGCCTTG
>SOPF01026372.1:0-17545 GCA_012979155.1 Hypericum perforatum | reverse complement strand
TAATGTGTTTGTTATTTTATTCATAGACAAACCTTTTTAACGCCTTGATTGGATAATGTTAGCAGTTAGAGTATGACGAGAGTAATGCTAAAACTGAAGAAGATCCATCTGATAGGCACCAAGCAACAGCACAGCCAGCTCACGTTTAGCCACCGCGTCCAATAAAGGATAAAGGGATAGAATGCGCGACAGGTAGCCACTTGGCAGAAGAGGGTAAAACAAATGGAGGTACGTGTTCTTCAGGAAAAAAGAGGATGTGAAGAAGGATAAGGGGGCTCCGAAGAAGGATAAGGCTCCCAAGAAAAAATAAGAATGCTGGATTGTAATACTTGCCAAATATTTGTGATGTTATGAAAGGCATCAGACGTACCTACTGTTATGAATTATAATTATTACAACATTTGTTTAGAAAGATCTTTCAGCAAAAACAATTAGCAGTTTGACAAAGTAATGCAACATAAACACATTTCAAAGTTCATAACATAAAGGCCATTCTACTATAGTTTTATCGAGAAAGCCTTGAAAACATTTTTTTGATCCCAGTTTTGTTATCTATAAAACTATGACACTCACCCGAATCATCCTATACAACATCCACAATATTAGTACAATTTTGTCAGTAATGTTAAAGTCTATTTTCAGCAATAAAGGTTATAGTATATACCTTAAAATGCAAAGTAATAATTGTCGTAATAGGGAGCATACTCTAAGGATCACCCGAATCGTCCTGTACAACAAGCATAATATTAGTACAATTTTGTTAGTAACGTTCAAGTTTATTTTAAGCAATAAAGATCATAGTATATACCTTAAAATCTACAAAAAAGGGACGCATACTCATGATTAGAGTGGTTTTCGGTGTTGTGAAACACCTCCAACCATCGTCGCAATATAATTTATGAAGTAGGATATCGTTCCCACGAGGATTAGGCAAACGCCTTACTCGGCTTACTAGCTATGTTTTAGGAACTTGATTTGGATTGAGTGATTTGGTAACTTGACACACAAATATATACAAAGTAATCAACACAAGAACAACAACAACATAAATAAAAGGACAAGAAAAATAATCTAAAATGATATGATACCAAAGATCGCTTAAATAAACTAAATGGTTCGTGGATTTTTTAAGTTTGTGTCATGGTCCGAGTGTTTCAAGGCAACTAATCTATGCTCTCACACTAAATTAGTCTAAGTTAATACTTAGCTAAGACCAAGTGAACTCGACGTGCCCTCGCAATCATCAAGTCACAAAATCCTAGCCAAACATCAACTATAAGTATCACCCTTTAGGACAACCAATTACCAAGAAAATCCTCATCTTACAAGGCAACGGATCAACTAATCAATTTATCGATCTAATCTTTCTCCTCTCAAAGATCAAGACTCAATTATTTTCAAAGTTCTAGGTGGCCAATCTAGACTAAGCATTAATTTTTTAACTAGAACATGCACCTTATCATTTTTACCCCCTTTTAAACCATAAGCTTACTTAAGGATCAAGGCATCACACCACAAAATTAACTACTCACACATATTTACAAGAACAAACACAACAACATATATATATTACAAGTCCAAGCATAAGCTTGGTTTTGCCTCCTTCCTTTTCTTTCTCTTCTTTCTTCTCATTTGCTTCTCTCGGCCTTCTCCTCTTCCTCTCTTCTTTTCTTTCTTTTAGTTCGTGAGTTTCCTAAGAGATGGCTGCCTATTTTCTTGCTAAGTCATGGAATGACTTACCTATTACATTATACTTAACTAAATACAAATTTTAGCTAATGGAAAATATTAAACTCAAAATTAATCTAATATCCTAACAACTAACTTAACTTTGTCTCCAACTTTCATCAAAATTCCACATAAGTTAAGCTAGTTCTTGGCCAAATTATCCAAGTGTTTGCCACCTATTTTGGTAAGACGCGAGACTTTCTTGCTCTGGCCACAAAGTTGGCGCCCTCCATGCAAAGATTGGCGCCCTCCAATGGTGCTCTCATTTAATTTATTGGCGCCCTCCACCCTTTCATTGGAGCCCTCCATTCTAAGCCTTGTCATCCATGAAGGGCGCCCTCCACCATGCCTTGTCAGCATATGGCACCCTCCAATGAAAGATTGGCGCCCTCCATGCCTTGGTCATGCATATGTCATGCAAATGGCGCCCTCCAATGCTCACTATTGCATTGATGTCTTTCTTTCTTGCAAAACGGACCACTTAGACTCAGACCCGGTTGATGCCCTTTTGTTATATTGTAGTTAAGGATATCTTCTTTCAAATTCCTCTAATGGCGCCTCAATCCGACTTCGTATGAGGAAGTTATGATTTTTTTAGTCAAAAAAGGTCAAGGCTGGCGCCCTCCAATGGTAGCTATGGTTTCAACCAATCTTTTTGCCATTTTGCCTTGTCGAGTCTGATTTGCTCGTATCCTCGAGGTCTTGATCATGCCTCCTTAGATTATTGTCCGTAAAGCTCCTAAAAAACAAGAAAACATAAGAAAAATGAACACGACAAAAGAACAAAATGTACAAAACCAAGATTTATACAAAGAAAACACACTTAAACAATTAAAAACAAAGCTAAACATATACTAAAATGTACATAAATAATGAGTCTTTTTGACACTCATCGACTCAGAACAAGCGCAACCATCATCTGATAAAATTATAAAATCATTTATTAGCAAGCCATAATAACAAAATTAACTACAATATATTTTATTGACATTACATCTTTCATGATACAGTCATATTGGGTGCGCTTGAATTTGTCAAGTGAAGTCCTGAGAAATACTCCTGTCTTCTTGTAAGTCATACATGTATACGAAAATAACTTACTGATTAATTTGTATATTACTTCTCGTGAATTAACTATGAATAAATACCTTCATTACAAAGATAGTCCATGGTACGCATCCACGTATCAGGCTCGCCAAATAATTCTTTGAGCACCTTCTTCTTTGCTTTTGCTTCTTTCTCAGCCTTGGCCTTCGCTATTGGGTCAGTGTAACCTGGGGGTGGCCTCGTAAGATGTCTAAAGATGCTGCCAAACTTTGAGTCATAGCATTTATGCATGTCTTTTCTTGGTAGGTGGACGATAGGAGGTAGTGAATGATACTCGTATTTGTCCGCACCCCGACCATCAGATCCTACATGATCCTTACCGTGCTTGCTTATGTCTGAATAATTGAAAGAAAAATAAGCAACATCAAATGATTGCGTAAACATCAACACAGATTTTACATAAGCATTTGTGTAAAAAACACCACTAATTATCCCAATAATGCTACATCATAGATGGACCTGAACACTCACTAGCCACGTCATGTACTAGGTATGTCTGCTACCCTAGCGGCTACCCTAGTCGCAGCCTTTGCTACGGCCCGTATAGCTACTCTTGCTACTTTGGCCGCTCGAAATTGTGCAACAGCTACAATGTCTATATAATTGACTTTTACATGATCCCTACCATCGTATATAGTACATTTGACATGTGAAAGTATTAGGTCCATCTCATTCTATATTTGGTGCTTCGGTCGACCTCTACCCTGAATAGTTCGTTCATCGTGAATAAGCTTCACAATTGTCTGATCTTCTAGCGGTACCCAGTATGCAGGATTTCCTAGAGGGACAAATAAATACTGATTATGTTCTCTATGTAGTAGTAAGGGTCGACATATACCTTGTCGTCTAGGATGCCCATCTTGGTACAACAAGCCATTGCGTATAAACAGGGATAGTAAAATGCTTGGAATTTGCCTTCAAAAGTTCAATCTTACATTATTATGGAACGATCATAATATTGGTAACTGATCTCATGTTTTTGTTGTCAGTCTCAGCTATGGTGACCAGTATCAAACATTTGTTACTAGTCTCAGTTTTGGTGATCGATCTCAAATTTTTGTTGCCGGTCTCAACCTCGGTGGATGGTACCAAATATATATCTAAAATATTGTAGTTCATGACTTTTTCATATTCAAAGCAAGACCAGACTGATGTCACATTTTGGAGACTAACCAACATCAATTTTTGGAGATAGACATGTCAATTTTCGAAGATGGACCATCACCAATCTTCGGAGAAAGATCGGTGTTAATTTTTGGAGATGGACCGATGTCAACTTTTAGAGATGAACCAATATCAATCTTCAGAGGTAGACTGGTGTTACTTTTTGAGACGGACCGACATCGATCTTCAGAGGCACATTAGTATCACTCTTTGGAGATAAACGACCACTGTCAACTTTTGGAGCTAGATCACTATTGACTTTTGGTAATAGACAGGTGTTAATTTTTATAGACGGTCTAGTGTTAACTTTCATAGATGGTCCTTCATCACTTTTAATAGATGGATTAGAATCATATTTTGAAGGGAAAATTACCCTTAGACCCCTCAGGTTTGAGGAAATTTGTGTTTTAGCTCCCGTATTATTTTTTATTAGTATTCGACCCTTCTAGTTTGCAAAATGTGTATATTTTGCCCCCTATCATCAGAATCGGACGATTTCTCTGGCAAGAGTGGACCTGAGAATACCAAATTGCCCTTTCTTTGTTAAAAAATAAATTCGTCTTCCATTTTTACAAAAATGCCCCCCGCCCAGATTATATTTCCTACTTGAGCCCTTATCTCCTTCTTCTTGTATCCTTCTTCTTCCTCCTCCCCGAACCCCTCTTCCCCGTAACCCTCTCCGAACCCCTGTTCCTAGTAGCTCAAATCCTTGCACTATGTTTCCAGAAATCGAGTGGCAACCCTAATTCCCAACATGCCTTCCTTTTTTCATACAAATCCGAACCTTGAACCCTAAATACTTAGTGGAAATTACTACAAACCCTAGGTGTATCCATCGTGGTTTTGAGGAAGCTCATAGCCATGTCTTTGTCGAATATGTCATATGGTTTTGCTGATGAACTAAGATACAAGAATGTTAATTGCAGGTGTGGGAATCAGGCTGTGGTGAAGATTTTTGAGAGCACAAAGAACAAGGGTTGCCTGTATAATAGTTGTATGAACAATATCAATGATTGTCGCTGGATTGGATGGTGTGAGCCATGAGAGAAGCTACTTACTGATGGTTCTTGTTCGAAGATGTATGCGGATTATGGGCAAAGTGTTGAAGAGTTGAAGGTGGTGAAAGAGCTTGTGAAAAACCAAGTTCAGGTTGCTGCTGATGTTCAACATTCAATAGCTTGAGTCCAGAATCTTGTTGTACTTTTGATAATATGTAACATTATCGTATTTTTCAGTTGAAGTAGAATTAGGTTGAATAGATGTTGTAACTAGCAACTGGTGAATGAATGAAAGTTCTTTTGCTATGTTCTTTTGCTGTAATCTAACCAAATCAAGTACTTTGTGTAGTCTGTACTTTAAAATGTGAATAAAAAGCCAATAGAAAGCAACTTAAAACCGATATCATTTAGGTTCATGTCTTCACTTCAAAACAGACAAAAGTTCATCATGTTTCCAGTTGAAAACAAAAGGAAACTTCTAAGTTTGATCATACATCAACTTCAAAATATCATAAACTTCATCTAAGTAAGTTTGATCATACATCAACTTCAAAAGAAATGAAAATCTTCCGCTTGCAAGAATAGAGTCTTTAGCTTGCAAGAACAGATTCTAAGTAGATTTTGGTGAAGCCTCTGTTGCACATCCACTTCGCAATCTCGTACTCCTCCTTAAATTGATTATAGGTCTGCTAGTGGAAGCTCCATCGTGCTGAGATGCATGTTTGCTGGTGGAAGCTCCATCGTGCTGAGATGCAAGTCTGCTGGTGGAAGCTCTATCAGACCAATTCATTTCATCAATATTTAGGTTCAATGAGCTGTAAAGTGGAACCCGAGCAACTTCAAGGACTTGTGGTCCCAAACTGCCACTTGATGGTCCACCTTTCTTGCTTTGTTGCTTTCCTTTTTGCTATAAAAAAAGGACCAAGTTGAACTTAAAATATTGAAACTAACATAAAGTAGTGGATATTGACAAAAATTTACCATAGGTCTTTTGCCTTTTTTCTTGGTTGGTGTACCTTCACAAGTCCTTTTGTTATGGCCCAGCTTACTGCATTCTGCACACTTCATAGTGTTAGATCTGAGAGTTGCTTCTCTCTCTCCTTCTTGCCTTCACCTATTCACCTTCGGTCTTCCAGCATGCCTTGTTAAGATAGGAAGGTAATAGTAGTCCTTTCCATCGACTGGTGAAAGGTCAATGTCTGGAAACAGGTGGATGGTGAACTGGTAAGCTTTCTTCCACATATCCACCATGAAATAAGGATCAACATAGTCTTCAAGATCTTGCTTCAAGTATGCCAAACTTGCAGTAGCATGAAGACAAGGAACTCTACTGGTTGCCACACATTACAACTGCACTTTCTACTACTTATCTCAACCGCAAATTTCACAGATCCATCCTGGATTTCAAACTCTCCATTCATAGTAGATCTTGCACTCCTATAATCAGTACTCACCTTCCTAAGCTCTTTCAAGATACGGGGAACAACTTTTGACTTATATTTCTCAGCCAGGGTAAACCTTTAATGTTGCCTCCTCATCAGATTTTGCCTCAGTTTCTCGAGCAGATCCATAACTGGTAAGTCTTTATGCTTCAGAATCTAGTTGTTGAATGATTCTACCAAGTTGTTTGAATTGTCCATGCATCGCACATAGTCATCGAATTCATGTCTAGACCACTTTTCAGATGGAATCTTCTCAATCCATGAAGCAGGAGTCACCATTTCCTTACCAAACCTTCTAGCTGGAAACTTTTTTAACTTCATCATAGCTAATGTCCTATGGAAGTTAGATCTTGTTATGGCATATGCTAACTCCCAGAAATAGCTCTCTACATCATCACCACTAAAGGCTTGACAGAATTTAGTAGAAATGTGTTTTGCACATTTTCGGTGTCTAGCATTGGGGAATAAGGTTTCAATTTGATCACCTAGACCCTGTGATGAATAAGTAAAACACAAGTTAGTTAATTACAAAAAAAGATAATATAAACATGAATATATTCCATTACCTTAGTACCTTTTGTCCATCAGACATAATGGTCAAAGCTTTCCCACTAGCATGATCTCCAATAGCATTGTATAGAAGTTCAATAAACTACTTCCAATTTGGTCCATTTTCCTTGTCCACTATGGCCCAAGCAATGGAAATAATTCCATTGTTAGCATCCAATCCTACTGCAGCCAACAAAACTCCTCCAAAGGGTCCTTTCAAATGGCATCTGTCTATGCCAAAGAATGGCCTACATCCGTAGATAAATCCAGCCCTTGAAGCATACAAGCACATAAACACTCTCATGAAAATACACTTCTCATTCAAGTTAGCCCGGGGTTATGCTTCTAACTTAACAATAGACCCAGGGTTCAACATCCACAGATTTTCACAGTAAATATTCAACTTTGCATAGCTGTCAACATATGATCCATACTTCTCCATCTTATGGTAAGTCTTCGCCTTCCACAATTTCCACTTCTTTGGTTTTACACCCTACTCCTTCAAGCTAGCTTTTATTGTTTTGTTGTCCAAAGTTGGATTAGCATCTAGCAATCTACCAATTTATCGTGCAATCCATTTCGGGGTTGCCCAAACACCACTTCCAACTTTTATACAATTGTGCTCATCTTGATAAGTCTTGATCATTATCATTTTCTGGCCACTAAGACTCGATGCATGAATCCTCCATGGACATGGTGGTTTACAAGTTACTGTAATCCGTCTTGGCTTATTCTTGACATAGCTAATATCATATCTGCCTTTGATAATATAGTCTTTTAAGACATTGCAAAACTCAGCCGCATCTTTGAAAAAGTGGCCAATTTGAAAACTGATATCTTTCCCATTTTCAACAGAAAATAGTGTCCCCTTATAATCAGTATTTTGGTCCATCTTCACTTTTTTTGCTGCCTTCTTATGTAGGTTATCATCTTCAATAACATCATTATCCATGTCGCTCTCCCTAACAGCCTTATTACCATAATCAACATCAGCAAAATATGAACTTGAGCCTTCAGAATCTATATCCCCAGAAGGTGAGTTTTGGCAATCCTGATCAGCCGCATCACAATCTTCCTCAACCATGAATTCATCTAAATTGAGGTCTTCTGATGAAGATCCAGTAGAAGACAAGCCTGAATAATCAGGATCATCTTCGTCCTCATCATCTCCAACAGGAATCTCTATATCAACTTCAGGGACAATGTCCTCTTCAACTTCTGCTTCTCCAACACACACATTAAGACTCCCTTCCTCTCTTTCAACCACTATAGGAATCTCCTGTTCAACTTCTTCTTCTCCAACATACACATTAACACTCTCTTCTTCTCTTTCAGCCACTATAGGAACCTTCTGTTCAACTTTTTCTTCTCCAACACCCATATTAACACTTTCTTCTTCTCTTTCAACCACTATAGGAACCTCCTGTTCAACTTGAGGGCAAACCTCTGCATCCTCTTCCCAACAAACCCTTCTAGCAATACGAGTTACTTTGTCCCAAACTAGAGTCAGTTCTACTTCATCCGACTCAATATAAGTTTGAATAACATCATCATTTTCATAGTACTTGAATATGAACTCAACTTCTTTATCACTTCATATCTCCATACCAATATCCAGTCTATACTCATACGCCGAACTACTCAACCCAAAAGCCTTAGTGGCATCATTCACCAAATGCAAGAAACTATAGTGATTCGGTGGTACCTTGTCATAGCATACTGACTACCCATTGAGCACGAACTCCAGCATGAATGTCTTCCCTTCTATTATGTTCCAGCTTCTTCCATAAGAGTCTCAATGAACACGTTCCAATTTTGAGGAAATTAGGGTTTTTAAACTATGGGTTTTGCAGATTTTCAAGCGACGGTGGCTTCAAGGTCAGTACTTTGGAAAAAAAGAGGAATGTGGGGTGAGAGATGTATAAGGAAGAAGGGTTTGGGGTGGGTTATGGAGAATAAGAAGAGTGGTTCGGGGTAGAGAGAAGGGGTGGAGAGAAGGGGGTCTTTTAGGAGGGAGTTTATTAGCGGGGATTTTTGTAAAAATGGAAGGTGAATTTATTTTTTAACAAAGAAAGGGCAATTTGGTAATCTCAAGTCCACTTATGCCGGAGAAATCATCTGATTCTGGTGATAGGGGGCAAAATATACACTTTTTGCATACTACAAGGGTCAAATGCTAATAAAAAATAATATGGGGGCTAAAACACAAATTTTCTCAAACCCGAGGGGCCCAAGGGTAATTTTCCCTATTTTGAAAGATAGACTAGTGTCAATTTGGGAGATGTATCAACAATAAGTGAGCCTAATTAAAAGTTGGATCAACCATTACAGATATGACATTGATATAGCTTAGCTTAGATTTTTCTAAATTAAGACCTGATTCCTTTTTTGCTTCGGCTTGCTTGCTTGGTATGCCTTGCGCATTCCTGATTTGAAATTGGATCCCATTATGATTAGGAAGTTGATTTTCTAATTTGAGACCAGGTTCTTTTATTGGCAAGAAAAGTTTATATTTTTTTACCAAACTAGACGAGAGCTTAGTTTTGATTAGAGACCAATTTACTTTATTTTTGGACACTAATTTATGAAAACTTGTGTATACCAAATCTTGGTGAATCTCATAATCTTAAGAGAAAGTATTGAGAATTTTCTATTCAAAGGCCGAGAGCTAGGTCAAAGAGTTCTTTATAAAGAGGACTGGGCGAAGGAGAAAGACATTACTCAGTATAACGACAAACTTTATTTATCTTTATCTACATAGAGTAGCCTAACTTATCTCATAGTCGATAGCTCTTTTCTCTCCCTTTCTATCAGGTGACTTTGGAACAACTAAATTATCTTAGTATTTTTGTACCCAATAGCTATTTTTTCTTCCTTTGTTAGGTTAACCTTAAAATGACCACTTTAGATCCGTCTGTAGTCTTCTTGATACTTATTTTGGCATGCTCGATAAGACTAAAAAAGGTGTTTGAGAAGGCACCTTAGCTTTATTCGATCAAGATGACTAATAATCATGCTACTTAAGCCAACTTGAAGAAGGTAGTACTACCCTCTTCTCAACAACCTGCTGGAAAAAAATCATCCATCCCAGCTTGTAGCGTGCATGCAACACCATAATTTATCAAAATTGGAATTCAAATTGACCCAACAGCAAGAGATAAATGGTTACTATTATACCTTAACTTAAATGTTTTATCCCATGTTAACTTTTGGATGGTCATATCCTTACTATGATACTTATGTCACCATAATTGGCTTTGATAAAGTCAAAAGAGAAGACATAAGCAATGAAAGACTAATTCTGAGACTCGGGGCGTGAGGATGGCCAATCATAGTATCATATGGGGAATCTACCATCCTCATATTATGGTAAATCTCAGGATAGGTCTAATCCATATTGAAGCACTATTGACATTGACTCAAAGTCGAACAAACATGGTTAAAGCCTCTAAGGTGAAGAAGGAAAAGATCTACCTAAAAGAAAATCATTCACAGTAGGAAAAAATTGACTAAATAGATTAAAAAGTCTTGGTTAATCTTAACACAAGGTATGGGAACTTGACGAGGGTGTTTTGTGTGCCAACAAACAAACACCCGTTGCAATGATAGTGAAGTAGAGTGTCGAACCACAAGGAACTAGTTTAGACTACCTTTTTGGTTAGCTAGCTAGTTTAGAACAAAATGAATGAGAAAGATCTACCTAAATCTAAATCTACGAATGATTGATCACTTTCAGATTTGTGTGATTTGTGGCATGTTGAGCTCGGCCTAGTGTGCGCCAGCTATGCTTAGCGTACGCCAAGTCTCTCGGATCGGCTTGATTGGCGTGCACTAATGGTGTTGGTGTATGCCAACTCTCTTATTTTTGGACTGTTGGCGTACGCCAATGAGGGCAGGCGTGCGCCAATTATGCAGCAGAAGCAAAACAGTTTACTGGTTTAACTAACTAAACTGAGATTTAGCAACTTAAAACACAAAAGTGAGTAAGGTACACTTAAAACCAATGTAACCATTTGATTTGGGAGGTTTATTACGTATGTGATATGGTCCGAGTGTTTCGAAGGCGACCAATCTACACTTTTGTGCTAGATTGGTCTAAATCGATACTTAACTAAGCTTAGAATGACAAGATGTTCTTTCGACCCCAAAAGTCTACTAAACTCAGCCAAGTACCAACTATGAATATCATTCAGTGGATAATCAATTACCAAGGAAGATCTCTCTCTCACAAGGTAACTAATCATCTAGTTAATTCGTCCGTTAATCCTATCTCCTCTCGGTCTTAAGAATTAACTGAGTTCATCATCTAGGTGGCCAATCCAGATTAAGCTTTAACCTAGGTGTATCACAAAGATTTTATCACAGCCAATTAATCCTAAACCATTGTCAGAGGCTAGAACTAATAGTGATCATAATATAAGTGATTCCATGATTAAGCATTAAGCTCATTAACTAGAACACAGTCCTTAGCATGTTTAACCCTCTAAACCGTGGCTACATCTATGGTTTCAAAGCACCAAACTCACAAACACAATTACTCACACATATTTACAAAGAACAACATACATAAACAAGAACATACTTAAGCATAACACATGAACAAAAGGAAAGAGTTAAGGAGAAGGAAGCTTAATGATGTTCTTGAAACTTTTCTTCCTTCTCCATCACGTTCCTCCCTCTTGGCAGAGAGTTTCTTACAATTTTGTGGCCTCTCCTCCTCTACTCTCTGCCTAGAAGTCTCCTTGTTTGCTTATTACACACTTATTACATTACCAAAATCAAAAGTCAAAAGCAAAGGTAAGTTTAATGTTTAGAATATCCTAACAACTACTCAAAGATGTCTCCCGTACATGTCTGCCATCCTCACAAATGGTTAAAATCCGCATGCCTTGGCTCTCCCACATGTTTTCTACTCAAATGTGCAAGTGGCTGGCCTAATTCTGTCTCTGTCAGGGGATGGCCTACGCCACTTACCCCTGGCGTACGCCATGTAACAACGCCTATTAGAGACAAAGTTGTAGCCCTGGATGTCTTCTTTCCAATGCCACCTCATTCGTCTCATTTGGACATAGGATGAAAAAGTTATCATTATATTAGTCACAAGAGGTCTGGCCTGGCGTACGCGAGCAATGACGTTGCTCATTTTTTAAGCATAGATGGCGTACGCCATTCTTCATTGGCGTGCGCCAGGCTCCATAGAATTGCCATTCTTGCCTTTGTATGCTCCTTTTTGGCCATGCCTTTGTGCATTTGGTCGAGCATCCTCTATTCTTCTCATATAAGCTCCTAAACACAAGAAAATACAATGAATAACGATAAACTCAACCAAAACACACAATGAATGAGAATTAACACTTTGACAACTAATAAGCAACTAAACCAACTATAAATACTAGAAAACTAATACAAAATAAACATAAGTAATGAGTGTTTTCGACACTCATCACACCCCCACACTTGAATCTTTGCTTGTCCCTAAGCAAAACTCAAATGCGGATACAAAATAAACAAAAATCACATACACACACACAAACACAAAACGAGGTAAAAAGACTTAGCAAGACTCGATCAAAACTTAACTTCCCTCAAAAACATCAACTTATATTAAAATCTCATCATAAACCTAGTTAGTTCATCAATTCAAAACACAAAGCACAAAGAAACTAGTAGTCACCTCGAAACTCTATTATTTAAACAAGTGTTGACTCTATGTAAAAGACACTAGAAGGTTAAACTCTCGAGGATAGTAAAGTGTATCACTCATATAATGTGTATGGTCAACTTTCCTATCACTCGCATACAGGTCAATATCTCAAAGCATCCTACGTCCTACTCAGCGCTATCTAAAAGTCGCAATGGTTGTCAATGATGGGGGCTTTTTCATCGGGTTGTAATGGGGCTGAAGGATATGGTGAGGTAAAAATTATGGAAAGTGGCTAAACCACCCAATCTGAGGACTCAATACATGAACTAAGCAGTCTCTCGTCTAATCTAAAATATCCTCACCAAGTATAATAAACGTACACTCCCCAATATCCCCATATACTAAGACCTAGAAGCTCAAGTGTTGCTTAGAAAACATGCCTTATTCAACTTCACATTCTTTTTTACTTCATTTTCTTTGGTTTTCTCTTCTTCTTTTTTCTTTGATTTTTCTCTTTTTCTCTTTTTTTTACTTCTTTCTTTTTTTACAGACTTCAAACAAACTGTACAAACTTCGCATGTTCTAGGCAAAAACTCGGCTTCTAGAATGGCCATACTAAAACATCCCACAAATATCACCAAAAATAAACCAAGCTACCAACTAAACTCAATACACATGCAAACCTCACGTCCTCGAATCGGATGATCAAAGGTAAGGAAGATGGATAATGTAGGTTTTGAATAGGCTTCCTAATCTAAGATCAAGAAAAGGCTCGGCTCAAATGGTAAAAACAACGAATAATTTAGGGATTTTGTCTCTAAAGCTCTAGGCTCAAATGTCAAAGAATGCCCCGTCATCTCATTAACTTCCATGCAACCTAGACTATGATAAGTACTAGTAGGATGCCTCGATTAACTAACTAGTATGCACCTCATGAAAAATAGAGATTGATGTCTCTTCCGTTGGCTCAAGTCCTCACAAGGTTCACTCGTAAACCCTCTAGTCTAGTCTATATAATGAAATCACTAATCTAAACAACCGAGTGTGAGGTTTCTACCAATTCCTAGGCATTGTGCTCGAACTAAATTCCTAACTAAGAGTTTGATAAAATTCTAACACAAATTGAAAATTTTTGAGGGGGGTCAAATTTTTGAAAAATTCATGCCAAGTCTACACCTACATATCATAGACACTCATATATAAGGAAGATTCCTGAAGGGAACCCTCCCCCACACTTGAATGACACATTGTCCTCAATGTGGTTAGGATACTAATAAATACCTAATTACAAAAAGAAAACACATTTGAGATAGTTTTATCTCGATGATTTAGTACGTTAAGAAGCAGCAAGGAGATTGAACCATGCAGAGCTCAAAATGGGAACACTTCCATACCAAATCACCAAAGATATGAATAAACAGATCTCGAAAACACAAAATAAAGATAAGCAAGCAAACGCAAAAGTAAATAGATAAATACAATATCACTTAAAGTCACAGCTATAAATGAAAGAACAAAATTCAGTGAGATAACACATATAACTAAATAGAACAAAACAAAAGAAAAATAAAAATACAAGAAAAAGAAACTCCCTTCTAGTCTTCCTATAATAGTCTCCATAAGATCCTTCATCACCCGCCATTGCAGAAGTCATTCTGGCCGTAATGTCTATCAGAGGTCGGGGAGGCTCAAGCCCGTGATTTTTGTGGGTGAAAATTTCGGATGTGGGTGAGTTATGGCAAAAAGCAGCAGACTTCCGAATTTTTAGATTCGGAATCTGCCCTACTTGGCGTATGCCAGGTCTTCAGTGGCGTACGCCAGGTCTTCAGTGGCGTACGCCAGGTCTTCAGTGGCGTGCACCAGATCTTCAGCATTGGCAAAATTAGTGTACGCCAACTTTTATAATAAAATAACACACACTGAACAATAATGATACAAACATTAAAAATAAAAATACATACATATGATACAAACTACGCTAATTAATTTTTTTGTTTTTTATATATTTTTAATTCTTTTAGCTTTTATTTACGCTGCGTTCCTGGAAAGCTTGAAAACCAGACGCCCCATTCTGATGGGTCACAAATGTAATTTTTACTTTCGCAAACCACACAACTCACGAATGGCATACCATAATGAACTACCTCTCCTGGCGGCCTTTTCAGCGTTAAGCTTAACGAGGTCACCACATAGTAACATGGTACACACATTTAGTGAGTTAGTGCAATTCTTGCTGTAGTCACTCTTGTTTTCGAATATCTCCCTCTATACAAATTGTTGAGCACAATAATCATATAGTAGCAACTTCTTATCTCTCATCAATCGTAAAAATACTGTCATGTGCCAAAAAACCAAAGGATCAATGGCACTCATATTAAACATGGGATTGTGAGATATTTCAATTTCACCCAAAACTAACCAATCCCAACCAAGAGTGGGAGGTTGTTCATCATTAAGGTTGGGTATTTTGCCTTTACTAGCCAAATCCAAGATTAAAGGTTTGGCAAACCTTCTTGGATCTTGAAGTCGAGGTGGAATATTGTGGTGGATGACACTTGACTCTTCTTTGGGTATGGCTGCTTCTTTTTCCTCAAAATCTTCAATGTTTGCCAAATCTTTAGTTGAGCAAGAGTTATACAAAAGGAAATATGCACTCGTCATAGGCTCGTCGCCTTCTTCTTTAGTGCTTTCTTCTACCTCAATCTCTTCCTTCCATTCCTCCTTTTCCTCATTCTTTTCATCATCTGTTGGAAGTGCATTGGTATGAGTAAATAAACTCATGGGGGTTTCTTTGTACCAATCCTCTATTTCAAAATCCCACAAATGAGCCTTATTCTCTAAACTAGATAAAGCTTCTAAGAATGGCATTGGATAGATGTATGATAATTGAGGAACATATGACCGTTCCTCAACTTCCAAGTCCATTTGCATATTGCCATCCTCAACTTGCACTTCATTGTCTTCCCAAAAATGATGGACTAGTTCAGATGGTTTAAATGAGATAGCATCTTTTGCATATGCATTGAAGCAAATGTCATCTGAGTGAGTTTACCTTCTCTCAAAAGTTTGAAGTGAGGCAGTCAACTCCTCAAAATCTTTGAGCTTAAATTCAATATTTTCCATCATCTTCTCCATCCTTGCTTCCATTGAGTCCAATCTATCATTTAGGGAATCAGACTTTAAGGGTTGTACTTCTTCTTTGCACCATGAGGAATAAGGATTTCCACTCCATGTTGGAATACTAATGGTGTCATGTTGCCTCTCATTGTTAAGCGTAAAATTCTCATGATCTGAGAAGGCTCCATAGGGGTGTCAAACCAATATTCTTCATATCGACTTTTGTTATGTCCTAACCACCCGTACCATTCGCAAGTCCAATGCTGAGCTTTGTTGAGATTGAGTTTCCTTCGATTTGCTTCTACCAAGTTATGTATATCCTCAACTTCATCGTCATGAAACGAACTTTGAATTCCATTGTACCAATGGTACCCAAAGGAATTCATCTCTACAACCTCAACACAAACTAAAACTAACAAAAAACAAAAATGTCCTAATCTCAATTTGCTAACCTACTCAAATGTCCTTTGCCTAGTTCCCCGGCAACGGCGCCAATTGACGAGGGTATTTTTTGTGCCAACAAACAAACAAAAAACTAAAACTAAAACTAACAAAAAACAAAAATGTCCTAATCCCAATTTGCTAACCTACTCAAATGTCCTTTGCCTAGTTCCCCGGCAACGGCGCCAATTGACAGAGGTGTTTTTTGTGCCAACAAACAAATACCCGTTGCAATGATAGTGAAGTAGAGTATCGAACCACGAGGAACTAGTTTAGACTACCTTTTTGGTTAGCTAGCTAGTTTAGGACAAAATAAATGAGAAAGATCTACCTAAATCTAAACCTACGAATGATTGATCACTTTCAGATTTGTGTGATTTGTGGCATGTTGAGCTCGGCCTAGCGTGCGCCAGCTATGCTTAGTGTACGCCAAGTCTCTCAGATTGGCTTGATTGGCGTGCACCAATGGTGTTGGCATACACCAACTCTCTTGTTTTTGGACCGTTGGCGTACGCCAATGAGGGTTGGCGTGCACCAATTTTACAGCAGAAGCAAAACAGTTTACTGGTTTAACTAACTAAACTGAGATTTAGCAACTTAAAATACAAAAGTGAGTAAGGTACACTTAAAACCAATATAACCATTTGATTCGAGAGGTTTATTATGTATGTGATATGGTCCGAGTATTTCGAAGGCAACCAATCTACACTTTCATGCTAGATTGGTCTAAATCAATACTTAACTAAGCTTAGAATGGCAAGATGTTCTTTCGACCCCAAAAGCCTACTAAACTCAGCCAAGCACCAACTATGCATATCACTCAGTGGACAATCAATTACCAAGGAAGATCTCTCTCTCACAAGGTAACTAATCATCTAGTTAATTCGTCTGTCAATCCTATCTCCTCTCAGTCTTAAGAATTAACTGAGTTCATCATCTAGATGGCCAATCCAGATTAAGCTTTAACCTAGGTGTATCACAAAGATTTTATCACAGCCAATTAATCCTAAACCATTGTCAGAGGCTAGAACTAATAGTGATCATAATCTAAGTGATTCCATGATTAAGCATTCAGCTCATTAACTAGAACACAATCCTTAGCATGTTTAACCCTCTAAACCGTAGCTACATCTATGGTTTCAAGGCACCAAACTCACAAACACAATTACTCACACATATTTACAAAGAACAACATACATAAACAAGAACATACTTAAGCATAACACATGAACAAAAGGAAAGAGTTAAGGAGAAGGAAGCTTAATGATGTTCTTGAAACTTTTCTTCCTTCTCCATCACGTTCCTCCCTCTTGGCAGAGAGTTTCTTACAATTTTGTGGCCTCTCCTCCTCTACT
>SOPF01026371.1:0-31899 GCA_012979155.1 Hypericum perforatum | reverse complement strand
AAATCTTCATGGCATTGACATGCAATTTTTAAATAAAATTGCTTAGAACGCGTAAATGATATCGACGAGGATTTTGGAGTGGTTTCTACATGGGTAGCTAACTAACCATGAGATATGTAAAAAAAAAAAATAATAACCACAAGATAAATAGAAATACCGAAAAGATGTATACTTTCAATAATAAAACTAATTTCTCAACAGATTATGGTAGAGATTTTGTCTCAAACGACTTCTCGTGAAACAATCTTGGAATATATGCCCTTTAATTAGGAGGATAATAATATCTTGAAAGGGAAAAGAAAGGATGATAATCTTTTTACAATAGAGCTAAGAGATATGTTGAAGTGAATTTTCACTTGGTTAGTGCCTTAGTGGATGATTATTAGGCTGCTCAATTATCACACCTCATTTTCCACTCGTGATACATATAGTTAGTTAGTTATTTCAAAAGATTTAAAACGTTTCGCAATTATCACACCTCATTTTCCACTTCTAAAATTTCAGCTCAATCCGAGTCATATTTTATTTTCTACGCTCTATTGGATTAACTTGAATATGAGTTCGGTCTGGTTGAATTGGGTTTGGTTAGGTTCTGATTCAGGGAGGGGCAATATCGTAATTTTGGGACCAAAGTGATGGAAAATTGGTGAGGTATGACTCGAATTAAGGGTTCTTTACCACAGGGTACTAAAGTGATTTTTTTGCAAACCACAGGGTACTTAAAGATTCTTTTTCCTTTTATTTAAATACAGATAAAGAAAAGGAGAGAGAAAAGGAAATATCCAAATACAAAGTTTTAAGGAAAAAGATAGAATACAAAGATGGAACCCCGTTGTATTTCCCACCCCTCACTCTATCTTCCGTTGGGCCTTAACCCCTCCCCCAAAAATTATAGGATAAATTATTCTAACACTTTATTTAGTGAAACCTATGATTTTACTTTTTGTTGTGAAATTAATTTATATATTTCTAAAATTTAGTATTGTTATGTATTTTAATTCTTAGAGTTAAAATATTTTTTTTCGACGAAAAACTATTTAAAATGACAAAAATATTGAATGCTCCGAAACCGATCAGAGTTGCGCTGGAGTCGGCTCGCAGGTGGACCCAAACCTCGCTCGTAAAATTAAGATTTCTTAAATGTGTTCTTTCGATTAATTTCATTTCTTTTTAATTAATTTTTATTTTCACTAGAGTTTAAGTTAGAATTTTGGTTAGGTGGAAGAAGATGAAAGAAGAGGAGGAAAAAATATAACTTTTTTTGTTTAAAAGAAGTTTGCTTTTCCAAATATCTCATTACCAGAATATTCGATGATAAAATAGAATATTTCGATCCAATGATTAAAATGTTTAATGAATCAAAATTTAGGGACGACAAAATCAGTTTTGTAACAGAATTGGAAGAAATCGTAATTTTAGTAAATACGAGGAACTTGGGAATAACTTATCCAAATTTGTAAATAAATACTCTTCTTGTACTCTTCTTCTTCCACTTCTCACCTCCGTCTCCCACATCGGCCCTCTTCTCTTAGCTTCTGCGGGTTTAGGAGTGATTCCTCGCGATTCTCTATTAAAAAAAACCAAAAAGAAAAGAAAAAGAGTAAAGGGGGAGAAAAAGAATAAAAGATCCGATTTTTTTAATCGATTCTGTTTTTGTTTTTTTATTTTTTTAGGAATTAGCATTATTAGGTGGGAGGAGAAGTAGATGCGAGAATGGGGGCGGCGGGTTCGAAGCTAGAGAAGGCTCTTGGGGACCAATTTCCCGAAGGGGAGCGCTACTTCGGTCTCGAGAACTTTGGCAACACTTGCTATTGCAATAGCGTCCTCCAGGTGTTTGTTTTATTTATTCACTTCGTTTCCGATTTGTTCCCCTCTCTAATTGGTTTAGGGTTTCCCCAAAGCTCTTGGCTTTTTTTTTATTCGATTGAATTGCTTGTTGGGAGGGTTTTTATGGGCCGAAGTTTAACAGAGTTACCCACTTTTGAGGTTAGGGTTTTGTGGGGTTCATCTGAGGAGTTACTTTTTTGTCAAAAAATGACTTATTGTATGATTGATTTTTGTGTTTGGGGATGTTTGGGTTGTTCTATAATTTATATTCATATGTGGTTTTCTTATACCGTATGCAGGCTTTGTACTTTTGTGTTCCATTTAGGGAGGAGTTACTAGAGTATTATGCCAGTAACAAGAACGTCGTGGATGCAGAGGAGAATCTCTTGACCTGTTTGGCAGATTTGTTCACTCAGGTAACATGCTCGTTCATTGGATGTTAGCAGCTTCTCTTTCTTCCAAGTCCTTGATAACCGAGGTCCATGTATTGTTTCCAACTGTTCTATGCAGTAGCATGTTTATGAAATCGAGTCTAAAACTGAACAAGGCCATGTTTTTTTTTTTTTGAGGGGGAAAGGTGGGATGGAGTCTTGAAACTAAATGGTGTATGCAACGTTGCTCTTATTCATTACTCTAATTAATGTTTCCTTATTGCTTATATCGGTGTTCTTAACTTTATTACCTTTTTTCGTGAGGCTTTGTGATAGTGGACTGGGGACTTCTAGTTTGTCTGCTCTCTGGTGGCATCTAATGTTCAATCTGTATTACTCATCCGAGGCAAAAATCGAGTTCCTTTCAACTGATGAATTAACCTCCTGACATGTGCGAGGATCAGACTTATGACTTCGGCTCAAAACTTGTGCTACCTGGTTTGACTTTAGTATTCTCTTTTCTTTTACCAGATAAGTATGCAGAAGAAAAAAACAGGTGTTATTGCTCCCAAACGCTTTGTTCAGAGGTTGAAAAAACAAAATGAGCTGTTCCGGAGTTATATGCACCAGGTACTAGATTAGCTATCTGGCTAATCGGTAAGGCGAGTAGGTGCCTTGCATCTGTAACTATACACTACTAGAGGAATATATATGACCATTCCTTTTTATTTTGTAGGATGCCCATGAATTTTTGAATTTTCTATTGAATGAGCTTGTTGAAATTCTGGATAAAGAGGCTCGGGCTGCAAACAGTGAGCCAGAAACTTCATCACCTCAAGAGAAGATAGCAAATGGACCGAAAACTGTTCAGCAGAATGGTGCGATGGAAGAGCCCCCAGTTACATGGGTGCACAAGAACTTTCAGGTGACTGTTCACCAATGTTCTTTTCTTCTTCTTTGCCCTCAGTAAAATTATTTTTGCAGTAGTTTGAGATTGCTTGGTCTACAAGTTACTTGGCTGTTTACATGTTGCCTTGTTGATATTCCTTGCATGTTTTTTTCTGTTACCCTTTGGCTCTTGTTTGATCTTTCTCGTTGCCATTTTATTCTGATCATTGTACCATTCATACTTGGTTTCTGATCATGTATTGTTTGAACTTCCTGCAGAGTATACTGACCAATGAAACTAGGTGTCTCCAATGCGAGACGGTGACAGGAAGAGATGAGATTTTTTTTGACTTGAGCCTTAATATTGAACAGAATAGTTCAATAACAAGCTGCTTGAAAAACTTTAGTTCAACTGAAACTTTAAATGCAGATGATAAATTTTTCTGCGACAAGTGCTGCAGGTAAGTGGTTTTATTCTGCCTCTCATTTTTTTTATTGTAATGCGTCTGAAATCGTTATCACCACATTTAGTTTATTTCCTTTATTCTCATGAAGAAAGAATTTGCCCAGGGTGTTGGTAAGATGTGTCCACCAGATTGTGTCTGGTTTTCATTTTGTTGTAGCAGTTAAAGATCCATATTGTTCTAGTGTGTAAATCTTTCGTGGAAAGTGAAAGTGTTTAACTCTGGTGTGGGCTTTGAATCATCATCTAGTTTTGGCAGGAACTTCTATTCGTTAACTGGTTGATTGGGAGATAGGATGCAGTTTAGACCACGATAATGAAAAATAACCAGTTGTTATCCGTTGCGGTAGTGGTCAGTCAACGAATAGTGAGAAGTAATTTTGTCAATTATTGATGCATCACTGTTATTGGGTTCTGATGGGCACTAATTGTTATGAGTTCTGATAGGCATTGTATTTTGTTGGTTTTGACTGCTTGTTATTCTTTCCTTGGCCCGGGTTACTGATTTGTGACTGATTTTAGTGATTGCTTTTTCTTAATTTGTACATTGAAAGATGTTCATTGCGTCTTTCTATTATGTCATTGCTGTTTAAAGGATCAAACTAGCTTGGGTTTGCTTGCCTCAACATTGACAATTTCTTGTTTACTGGTGATTGTTTTAACTTTTCAGTAGTAGCTGCTTTTACCAAAGCCATCTTTTAGAGTTTTTTGATAAAATTAACTCGACGAGCTTATCGGAGTATGCAAAGTATCATGAAAAAGTAATATATTGATCTTTGGTTTCAGTTTGCAAGAAGCTCAGAAAAGGATTAAGATAAAGAAGCTCCCTCAGGTATTGGTTTTTCATCTGAAGAGGTTCAAGTACATTGAGCAGATGGGTCGCCACAAGAAGCTTTCTTACCGAGTTGTTTTCCCGCTTGAGTTGAAGTTGAGCGACACAACGGAAGACACGGATATTGAGTACTCGTTATTTGCTGTGGTCGTGCATGTCGGCAGTGGGCCTAATCATGGGCATTATGTGAGCCTTGTGAAAAGCCACAACCACTGGTTATTATTCGACGACGAAAATGTGGAGATAATAGATGAATCTGCAGTGCAAACATTTTTTGGGTCAGCACAGGAATATTCGAGTAACACTGATCATGGATATATCTTGTTTTACGAGAGCATTGGAGCTACTAGCAACAAGAGTTGAAAAGAGGGCTTAAATTTTACGGTTTTAGGTACTTCTGTACTTCGAATGGATCCATTTTTCTTTGATTGTTGGTTCTTTTCACTTTTCCTAGTTCTTTAGGCAGAGGGGAAAGCTCTCGGATGTTGACAATTAGGCTTGAAGATATGAGTTTTGAAAATGTATACTCGGGTTGTTTCCATGTACAGCGGATGGTGGAAGCGCACCGTTCTTTGTTATGTTAGAAATAAAAGGAAAGAGATCCGTGTATATGGTATGAGAAATCCACGTACTATTTTGAAGCTTTTTAAGGTTTCCAACTTACATTCAGAATTGCAAATTGTTGGTCCTTGCAGATAAAGGGTTGGTATTTGTTTTTCTTGAACACTGCATCTTCTTTTCTGTTTCCAAGCAGAAGAGAAGTATTTGCACTGCACATTGTTCTATTACCCACTTTTCTCGAATACGTATACTATTGGGTGATGAGTATAATAAACTTCGAGGAAGATTTATAGTGGAGTCATTACAGTAATTGTTCGAGATCAACAAAGGCCATCAAAACTCTTGTTTTACTTGCAACTTCTTATTAATAACCTGAGAGGCAAAATGACATACCAATAGATTAGTCTAATTCAAGGATCTTCCAATACTTGCGCCTTGAAAACTTGTACAACAGAATATAGTTATGATTAAATAACAGTAGAATATCGGTTGTGGGAGGTCGATAAATTGATAAATCATTCCACATTTTCTGTATCCTCCCAAAGTACTCAGCAAGGGATAGATCTTATTGCTCGGTCATTGCAGTTCTTTTTTTGAGTTCGAAGACTAAACAGATTCTCTTCTTGTCTATACATGTCTTCAATGAACTTCCGCAAGACCATTGATGAGCTGGCGGAGGACAACATATCATAGGTCTTTGGATCAAGTGAGCTCACGATCAATCTCATAACAAGTTGATCATCGGCAACCCAATTTTCATACTCCTCACTTTTCTCTTCAGCTGGTTGGGGTGTTCTCTTAGTAAAATAGTCAATCATGAGTTTGGTGTTCAAGAACATCTTGGTTGCTCTGAACTAGAAGAGAGTTGTAGCCATTTAGGGGCATAGGTGTGAACTTTAGACTACTGTTGGAAATCATTTCAGATGTGACAATTTCCGAGGGATGGATGAGATGTTTGATTGCTGCATAGCAGCAGATGTTTCAGACAGGTGTTGAAAAGTGATTTCTGATACCATGTGGAGTTATAGAATAATAGGAATGAGTTGCTTTATTACTTAAGATGTACAACACACAAATACACACACATGGAGATTGCAGCTGTATTCTTCGGAATAAGTAGCAGAAATCTTAACTCTTCGAATGGCTATTTATAATGGCTATAATCCTCATTATGGACCTCCTAATTACAGCAAGCTATAGGCATAATTACAGGAGTATAAGTAGATTGCATTTTGACTAATCATATTCACATTATAAGCGAGTGACATCATAGGATTAAGACCACTTCTTCAGTTATGGAAAATTTGGTGCAGCATTTTTATGATATCAGTACTTTGTCTAACAATTTATCATTATCTGTTATGTCTGGATCGACAAAATAAGTGTTGGGAGTGGAGCTTGAGCTCGAGAGAAGATTCTCGGGAAGTTCGTAACACTAGGCACGCATTTTCGGGAATTCCGAGACGGTATGCGTTGTTTGAAGAAGCGAAGTGTGGAGACTGGCCGAGTTGGCGTCCGCCAGAGAAGTTGGCGTCTGCCAAAGCTGTTACGGTGAAAACCCCTAGAACTCAGTTGGAGTCTGCCAAAGAATTGGCGATCGCCAGGTAACGAGGATTGGCGTCTGCCAGGGAAGTTGGCATTCGCCAGGTTACACGGGAATTCTTTTTTGGGTTGGACAAGTTTGCCCCTGGTTTTGGGAAAACTATAAATACCCCTCCACTCACCTCTTGGAACATTGTAGAACACTTAACAAACACACAAATATCTTAGATTAGATTTTTTTGGGGAAAAGCTCTCTTCCTCTCTTTGTAAGGTCAAGTTTGATCAAGATCGTGTTTTTAGTGTTAATCCTTCTGGCTTGGTCGCCTCCGGACGTAGACATTATTGTCGAACCGGGTGAACAAACTTCTGGTCTCTCTTTGCGTTATTTCCATTGTGAACTTCGTTGTGTGCGTTTGCGTGGCTTGCTCGTTGTAATATTGTTGCGCATGGGATTAAGTCATAGTCCCAACAATAAGGAGCATGTAAGTACCAATTTTCTGTTTTGATGAAGATCACTGGTAATGAAAGTGGAAACAGATGTGGTAATCTCAATACATGCACAGACTTTTTAACTTCACAAGGATGAAGTGATACAAGAGGATCGTGTGAGCGACAAAATAGACCACAAAATCAACCCGCTACAATATCACGGTAAAATATCCATATCTAACATGAGATATTAAAACAGTAAGTAGATGAATTTTAAAGCTCATAGACTAACTCATCATTAGACATTATCTCAAACATTCTTCAGTACTTGTCAATACATCTTTGTTAACACGTTCTAACAACTGACCACTCCAAAAAAAAAAAATTCTAACCAATGAAAAGATGCAATATCACAAGGACCACTTACTTATCAGTCAACCTCAAAAATTATCCTAAGCTCCCAGTCAAGAACAAATATTTTGATCAGTTGACAATTAAGCTCTATTCAAAAGAAATCGACAAATAATGCTAGTTTCTGTCACCATTGTAATTGAGTTTACTGTGCCTTTTCCAGCCCTTCTTTGAAGGGTTGAAGGGCCAAGCATTGTGAATGGTAGGTTATTTTGCTGCAATTTTTCGTCTTTAAAGGGTAATAAATAGATCGGACTGATGCGAACCAGGAACTGCTTGGCATTACAATTCTCGTATAATAAGATGGCCTCGGCACGTAGATAAATGCCCCATTACTCAACTTTGAGCACAATCTTCATGAACTCGTACACTAAGTAACTAATTGCAGCTGATGGCAAGACCTGCAGTTTCAAGAGTAAAAAGATGAAGAATGTAAGCAAGACCCGTAAAGTACAAAAGAAAAAAAAGAATAGGCATTTGCATCATCAAGTTTGGTGTAAGATTAGATGTTTAGATATATCCCAAGATGAAACAGCAGTAGAGAACGTGTCAAAGGACTTGAACCAAAGCAAATACCTGCAACAGGCTGGGTATCAATCCTGCATATAGAGCGGGAACACCTCCTCGTTCAACGATCATGACGCAAGTTTTTAGAGCATTCATCTTTGTTGCTTGTGCTTGCATTTGAAGCTGTCTTCTAACAACTTCAAATGGATAAGTAGCTGCTTCGGAGCAACATCCAGCGATCGCCCCATACAACAGCGTTCTCATGGTTCCCAACTCCAGTTGTTCCAATGCATTCAGCTCCTGGCCCTCCTGTTTCATGTGTTGAAGTCTCTTCCTCCCTTCTGGTGAGTGAAGGTAGGCTGATTTGAGTATGTCATAGACACCATAGAAGACTGCACCTGAAGGTGCCATGCTTACTATTGAGGGTACTAATCCCTTGTAGAGAGAGAAGAACCCTTCAGTCTGGATCATATGTCTGAAAGCCCCAATGACACCTCCTAATGCTTCCCCACCAGGTGCAACCATCACAGTCCTTATCTGCAGTGATTTCCATCCTTCAACATTAGATAACGAAGAAACTAATCATGAGTCTATAGATATGGAATCTGAAATTTGACAATGCAGAGAAGGTGGACTTCGAACAACTCCTACAGCTACTTCACCAAAGACCAAGTAATGGCAGTCAGCTATTAGAACAATAATAGTAACGATCAAATCCCAAAAGAACCCTAAAAAATTCTAGAGGAAAAACGAGACTGTCAGCTTAAGACAATAATGATGCATCATGTGCTCAAGAATCTTCAACATCAACAAGTTTGTATTACAATTCCACCCGTAGGATGATACATTCTACTCGGAGCAACTGAATTGTGGCGAAGTACAGCAAACCGAACACTTCCTCAGCAACACTAAATTCCGTAATTGACACGACCACCTTGAGCATTGAGTGAACCAAAATTCAAGTTCACACAAAAGAGGACGTCACATGCTATGCCAAGATCCAATAGCTAAGCAACCAAACAAAATATAGACTAGACAGTGTCGGCAACAATGTAAAGCTAATTTATCAGACCAAGTGGACAAACATAGAAGTATAATCCAACACATGACAATTTCTTTCCTCATAGCAACAAAAATGAAACAAGAAGCCTAGCTTGGTACCAACTCAAGTCTAACTTTTTACTGAGGACATGATTCGCAAAGTAGAGTTCTAAACAACGAACAGTCGACTGCAACAAGAAGTTTAGAATTACAAGTTGCGTACTGTATCCATTGGCAAGCAGAGCAAGGTAGCCGTGATTCCAGCAGCAGCACCAGCAACAAACCTATCGAAGTTTGTCGTCTCTTCGTTACCGGACCATTTCAGCAGCTGATTTCTATAAGTATCGTAGGCATAAAAATTGATGGCCTTGAAGGGTGCAGTGCGAAGAATATTAACAAAGTTTCCTTTCCAAAATCCTTTGACCCCCTCGTTGGCTCCAATCCTCTTGATCAGCTCAAGAAGGTTGCTCTTCTCCCCACGCACAACATACTCCAGCTTCATTCTCTCTAGAGGCGCAATAAAAGTTCTGCAGCAAGACAAATCGAGACATATAAATCACAGCACAAGTTGCTAACTAAAACCAACCCGATTTCTCGAGTGGGGCATCAATCTAGAGCGACATGACTAACAAATGTTTAGATAAACTGGTGACGGAGTTGTTCTAGATTAATCAAGTCTCGGGTTTGAGTTTTTTGGAATGCAGCAGTGTTAAATACTTGTTCAGAGAACTTTGACACCTTTCGAGGTCCTACCCGACTCGAACCTGAATTAGCCAGCCTAGTGGTGGGCCTAATAAAGGGAAATAAACCAAAGAAAACCAAAGCAGCATGAAGATTGAAACAAATCCCTATACTGATATCCAAAGTCCTATCTTTGAAAGTGCATGGCATATTACAAATAGGTATAACCAGCTTTATCCGATTCATTAGATCGACTAACCCACTTTGAGAATAGCATCTGGCAAAGCTCTCTTAATAAGTATTTAACACTACTACATAACCAAGACACAAACTCGAAACCTGGCTAAACTAGAACAGCGCATCCCAATTGCTTGTTGGTTATTGGATGTTGTTTTCCACACTAGTTAACCAGCTTCTCCTAACATCATCTTCCTATGGCTAAATTCTCAAAATAGGAAAATAAAAAAATAAAAAAGGCAAGACCTTGAAACCATAGCGGCGACGGCGCCGGACCAGAGATGCTTGGTGGTATTCATAGCAGCGGATCCGGACCCTTTTCCTCTTTCTTTCTCCTTCTCATCCTCCGCCGCCAAAATGCTTCCACCCTCCTCGACCCCGTTTATCGACAAGCTAACGGAACAAAAAGTTCCCGCCTTTTTAATCCCCCGCTTCCTTCCTCCTCTAGACTTGAGCACCGAGCCGAACGGCGTCGTCTTGGAGGAGGAGACGGTGAACGAGACGAAGGAAGGGGAGAGACCAACACGGTGGCGGTCTTCCAAGAAGAGACCCCCCAGCTGAAGGAAGCAGTGATCTTCCATCGATCCGTACATTTTGTATATTTTATTATTTTCCGCTTTTTTATTTAATTCAAAAAAGCAATATGGGTTTTGTCGGGAGAGAAACGCATTGTATTGGGTTGGCGGCCAATTGTTATATAGTCGACGGAGGAGATGGAAAGGCAGAGGCTTGAAGAGGAAGGGACGAGGAATAGTATTGTATTCTTCTTCTTCTTCTTCTTCTTCTTCTTCTTTCTTGTTGTTGGTGGTAGGAGATTTGTGAAAGTGAAAGCGGGAATTTTCAGGACATTCCTGCAACTGAAATTTATACGAGTATTTTTATTTGATACAATTTTAATAACTCGAATTCGAGATATTTTCTACTAAGTTTTTTTTTTTTTTGTTTTTTCTATCTGTTTGCTTTGTTTGAATCGCCCCAGCTCTGAGAACTCCCAGTTTGCCTCCATCGAGTTGATTGTTGTTTTCCTTTTCCAAGACTTGAGAGCGGTGGTATCAATGCAATCTACGAGTTGTACTCGTTCTCGTACTTCACGAGGGTTGGTTCCCTCGTGATATTCCAGGGGCATAATAGGTTAAAGTCAAAAATGACCAAAACAATGTTAAGGTCAAAATGTTTTACTTCAGTTCTGATTTTTAGACTTTAAAAAATTTGGAGTTGACAGT
Organism: Hypericum perforatum; assembly: GCA_012979155.1. Taxonomy (NCBI): domain Eukaryota; kingdom Viridiplantae; phylum Streptophyta; class Magnoliopsida; order Malpighiales; family Hypericaceae; genus Hypericum; species Hypericum perforatum. Next base: position 20,886 of record SOPF01026371.1, on the reverse strand, counting down.
TGTTAGGAAAAACAGTATTGTTAGTGTAGAGTATTTTGGATTATTGTGTTTTTAGATGACTACATTTTTTTTTTATTCCGAGAAATCAATTTTCCAGAGTATAAAAATCAGAAATTCTCAGTTTCAGAATGATCGACGATGTTAGACACTAGATGATTTTGTAAATGAAAGAATTGAGAAGTTTTACATTTCCGTGAATTATTTTCGATACTTTATGGGGGTACTTCAATCAATAAATTGATAAGAATTCTAAAATCTCGAAGAAGGGGAGAACAACATCTTAAAGTGAAAAATCAAGTTGGGTCTCGAATCTGCACACAAGTGGATGCCACAGTATTCAGACAGTGGGCGGTTCCGCACTCATGTTTATCCTTTGTCATTCTGAAGGACAAATAGCAGTGATTACATATAAATACTTCTAGAAATTTGTACTTAAAAGCATGATATGGAAAAATTAACACACCATTCGGCGAACATGGTTACATCATTTGAAGAACACTGGCACAACAACAAGCGCAAGTTATGCCTTGGATCCTCATTAGGCGTCATGCATTACATTGAACACGAGCTAAATATGCATTGGAAACAATTTATTGGACACGGAAACAATTATATTTTTGTAATCCCGCCTAGGAACTTTGATGGAGAAATCTCTAATTTCCTCATATGTTGTTGCTCCGAAGAAAATTATAGATATCCTTCTTCTAGTTGTTGTTGCTGCTGCTTTTTGCAACCTCGGCCTCTTCTCTTATTCATGCTCTTTTACTCTCCCGAAACTACCCTCGCGATTCCTTGTACTCTCGTCGTCCTCTCCTCTTTTCTAGAGCCAATATCGAACTCGATAGTTATTTAGGTTAAGTAGGGGAAAGCTGCACTTAAAAGATGAATGAACAGTTTTTTAGAGTTCATTGGATCCTTTAGATTGAAGAATTTCGCATATTTTACTCGTTTTGTCAAATTCATTTGAAGGGAACCTTCTTTGTCAAAGTTTTGGTAAAATTATGGAGTACCGTGAAATTTATTGCCAAATCACACAGAGAGAAATATCACAAGTCTTTTGGTTTCATTTGATCCTTCAGAATTCAAGAATTTCACATAGTTGACTCATTTTTTTCAGTATGTTTGTATTGACATTCTTGTTAACTTTGATCTAAAACAAAGAGTTGTTCTGAATTTAAGGGTAAAATTACAGTCACTAGAGCATGTAATTTTTTGGTAGCATTGGATCCTTTGGAAATTGAAAGGTTTACCTTGTTTTCTAGTTTTATCCGAAGATACCTTCTTTGTCAAATTTGCAGTCCATGGACAAAGTGCACTTATAAGCGTATGAATAAGTATTTTAGGTGCATTGGATCCTTCAGAAATTGAGTAGAAGTGTAAACCTACATAGAAAGCTAGCTTAGTTTTCAAGAAGCAAAACTTTGTCACCTAGACTCTTAGGACTTGATGGCATACTTACTGAACAAAAAGTGCAATCCCACACTCAACAGAGTAGGCCGTGTCAAATTTCATTTGTCGGATATACTAATTTTCCAATTGGTACATTCGGAATTGTAAAATAATGGAGTTGTTGAGCGAATGCTTCTATCTAACATGCACATCCGCCACTTTGCTGCTCTGTTTGGGACGAGTTAACAGTAGGCTTAAGATTCACATCGACCATGTCTTCCTGTTTTGCCGAAGAAAGAGTCTCCATTCCCGGCAAGGCGGCAGCAATCTTGCGGAACAATGGCTACATGGCAAATTTCCAGCTAATCAGACACGGGAAGCTATTAAACAAGCGAATAACGGGTATTACACAACTTTTGAAAGATGCCATCAAGTTAGTATGGCGATCTTACCTTTATGTTGAATCCTGCTTTTGCACTAGTTTCTATAAACATGATCCCGTGTTCCCGGGCCTTACCATCTCCCTCTTCAATTGAAACTTGCCTAATAAGGAGTCCATCAAAATCCGTCAGAACTATGGATAATAAAAGATAAATCAATAAGCGATATTACTATAATTGAACTATATCTAGTTCATGCGGCATAAAGAATGAATACCAGAAGAAGAGCATCAATGATTCAACCAATGATGATGACCACAATATATATTATCCATACTAGAGTTAATTGCTCACCTTTTATCGACAAGATCAGTCTTGTTACCAACAAGAACAATAATGACATCACTCCCCCTTTCTGTTCTAACCTCCTCGACCCACTTAGTAGTGCTCAAGAAAGACTGTCTATCTGCACGATCAAGATATTGTAATGAATATAGCAATGACCAAGCATCCAGCGAAAATTTCTTTCATCCCCTCAGGGTTACTACCCACTGTGGAAGACCATGAAACAGAGAGAATGTTGTCCTAGAAACAAAGAGACATGTGTCCAAATGTCTAAGAGATGATGCAATTGTGTCCGGTTATGAGCGCATATCGGGGAACCATGAACTAATTCATAAGCATCAAGGACAGATATTTTACTTACTAGCTACATCATAGACTATTACAGCAACAGACGAATCTCGTATGTAGCTTGGAATCAGACTCCTAAACCTCTCTTGCCCAGCCGTATCCCTGCATAGAATATACGAGAACATTACACGCAATACATAAGAACGAACAACGAGGAAAACAAGGCTACAATCCTCACTTCTAAAGATGGGAACAATTCGTCCTACGACTTTCCACTCGATGACCAACGAATGCAATAATTTCTACATCTTACAAAATCTACCCAGTTAAAACTAAACACAAACAAAACCCAAGGATTTCAGCGAAGATCCGATACACGGAGCACGAATTCCTCGAAATCCTTCAAGATACATTCGTATTAGAGGGCGGAAAGGGGATTGATTGAGCTTACCAGAGCTGCAAGCGAACGGTCCTATCTTCAAGATACATCGTTTTGGACAAAAAATCGATCCCGATCGTGGCCTGGCACAAAACAAAACCCCGAAATCACTTCAGCGAGGCATTAATTCCAAATCCAAACCCTAATTAACAAAACCAGACGGAACAGATCGAATTGAATCGAATCGAAGACCTGGTAAGTGGTGTCGAACTTGTCGTACATGAAGCGGGTGATGATGCTAGTCTTCCCGACCGACTGGTCGCCCAAGAACACCAGCTTGTACTTCGCTAGCGGAGACACCGTCGCCATCTCTCTTCTCTCTCTCTTCGCTTAAGTCCAAATTTCTCTTAATTTTAGTGTTATTTGGGGAAAGTTGGATCTGAATCTCAGGGAAATGAAGAAATCAAAACGGCTGTGTTTTTTTTTTTTGTTACCGAAATATTTTCCAACTTCTGGAGAGAGAGAGAGAGAGAGAGAGAGAGAGAGAGAGAGAGAACAGGCGGAATTTGAGTTAGAGGGGTATTTATAATGTGGAAATACGCGCTTTCCTTTGCGTCGTCATGAATCCAATAGAAGCTCTTCTCATCCTTCAACATTATTATTGTTTGCTTTTTTGAGTTTTTCTAATAACTTCTTTCCCCTAAATTCTGTAGATATTCAATTCATTTTAGTGACTTTTTAGATTAATTTATAAGTATATTTACAAAAAATAGAATTGTGAAAAACTAAGGAAAAATCTAAACAAATTCTTTGTTTAGGAACTTTGTTTTAGAACTCCAGATTAATTTGAAAAATCGAGAGTATAATTTGATTTATTTGGATTTAGTTTAATAAAAGTTTTACGGGCCAATCAGGCAAGTTGAATCAGAATCGACCAATTCATAAGGTCAAATCTGATAGGACTGATCTTCGGTGAATTCATGCGAGCTAGTAAAATCATTTAATCGAAATCCGGACGGTGAGGTATCCATTTGAATCACCTTGTTTGACCCAAATTTAATTTGGAACTTGTCGATCTATGGATAAACTAGTTAAATCAGGTGGTTGGATTCAAAATTTAAGACTTATTACCTTAATAGGGTTTATGATCAAAATATTTAGTTTCAATCATGAATTTTGTTTAGTATTCTTAGACCTTAGTTTTGGCAAGTTTAGTTTTATTTAGAATATGTATCACCATTTCTGACAGTTTTGAAATATTTACTTTATTATTTTTCCTTTGGAGCCACTTTTTTGGTATAGTCAGAAGTTGTTTTTTTTATTAGGAATCTATTTGTAATATCCAACCTATACAAAGAATTGAGCAATAAGCCGAGTGACCTTTGGTCCAGCAACATGTGGGTGGGATGAGGTTTGGAAAGTTCAGAGTTCGATCCCTGACATTATAATAGATTAGGATCTAAAAAAAAAACTTGAGCAATAAGAAAATAAGAATATTTGGATGAAAAAAATGAGTTTTGTTTTTTTGGAGTGCTTTCGTGGTTTCTTATTTAACTTATCAATCAAATCTACATATGTTTATGATGTTTTGAACATATCAACTTTTTTTTTTCAACTCAATCAACCAGTCTCACAATCTTCATTATAAACGTCATATAACTCGCCAAAGGTGGGCTAAATAATCCCTAATATGACCCACAAAAACTGTAGAGACATGATACCAGATCAAAAACATTTCTTATACAAATACGGTGGCATTCAGAAACTGCAAACCGCAAAAATTGTGCTTGAAGGTAAATTTCGAAAGGCCAAAATAAGAACATTGCCAAGCTATATCAAAAATCGTACTAATGTAATGCTGTAGAAGGACACTAAGAACGAAGAGTATTTCACACCTTTTATTATTGACATTATCTTCTAAAACCATCATTAAAGAAATTGCACAAGCAACTTTGCTCCTCCCACTAGGCAAGCATATATCGTTCATATACTGTCAATCACTGGTGTTACAGATTATGTCTCAACAATTCGAAAAATGATACAACCAAACTGAATATAATACGTATTGTTACAAACACAATGGCAAAGGTTATACATGCAAGGAAGAACTGAGAAGCCGCGAGTAAATGAAGAACAACACCTGTAGTTTACTTATCTCACTTTTCTACGAAACAAGCCGAAGGTAGAAAGGGTTTAATGTTCATCTGAAGGCACGCCAGCGATCCTCTCCAGGTCCATCTTGCAATCCTCTTTCATATCTTTCAGCATGGCAAATGTTGATTGCTGCATATAAGAAGCACAGGCATCAAATTATATTGTATAATTAGCATTGTCAGATCAGAAAGGGTGGTTCGGAGACCATTAATAAATCGGACACAAGCTTTCGAGTGGATCATGTTGAGCCATCAATTATAATTTGGAGGTCGGAGACAACAGTTGAAAAAAAACAAACATCCCGAGGGAAAAAGAAACAAAAGCACTCACGAGCTGTTTGGTTTCACGAACGAAGATGTCTTCCATGTGGTGAAAGAGGGACCTCCACTGGTCTGTGAGGTCAGATTCTAGTTTTGTTGACACGCTGGGACCTCCTCTGCTACTATGGACATCAGAAAGCATATCCTTGGCATAACTATTAACCAAGGACCTAGCTTCTTTCTGACTCTTCTTCAAAGCTATGCATAAAATGAGACTCCCATGAGAACATACAATTACGATATTCTACTAAGAACATAGTACACTCTACACCAACGAATTTCTCCAGTACAAACTTACCGGCCAATCTACCTTTCATGTCCTGGTAGTGTAGATCAGACCAAATGTAAGTAGCTGGTTGACAAAGAAAAAGTAGACACCAGTATGAGAAATCATTACAGAATCAAAACCCGGACACAATAAATTTCGGCAAATCAAGTTCTTGTAGTTACCTACCTTGAACGCAGAAAGAACAAGGGCAAGTTTTGAGTATGTCATCGCCATCATTCATATTTGCACAACCATTTGCCTGTGTTTCTCTGGTGCACCTGTTCAATTCCAACAATTTGCGATGCTCGGAGGAGTTGGGCATCCCGGAACTTTCCAATTGGCCAACACCTTTACAAGCAAGGGATCCAAGACCTACCATGCTGCTATCAACAAAATCAGACATGTAGCCGACTTCTTCGTCATTGGTATTCTTGCACGACGTGGTCCCAATTGGAATCCCGCCACTCGAGCCACAGCAACTATCTCTAGACGCATCACCAGCATCCCCAACACTTGGTCCCAATTCACCAAGCTCGACCCCGCCATCTACAGAGTTCGACATTTTTCTTCAGTTACATTCGGCTTTAGACAAAATTACATACCAAACAACATCACAAAAAAAATAACACGCGCACCTTCGACCCCGGATGACCCCTTGTTCGCTAAACAGATCTTCTTTGCAAAACCCGAATCCACATTAACAGTATCTCCGGATTTATCACTACACTCAATTCTCCCTTTGATTCCCACATCCAAATCCGACGAAGCTCCTCTCTTCGCGGGACGATTCGTGATTTCCCCCAACGCCGGACGAAAACCCGACACAGAATTACCTCCACTCATCCCTAATCAGCTGCCCTAAAAGTTACAAAGCACAAAATTGGCTCCCTATCTTTGATTATACATTCCCCTTAGTTTGGAGTTTTCCGATAATTTAATAAAGATAAATGAGAAGCGGTTACCTGGCTGTTGTCGTGGTAGTCGGAGAGGAGAAGGTCGGGCTGGAGCCGCGGTGGGAAGGAGGAGAGAAGTGGCCGAGGGAATAGGCTCCGACAAATTAGGGTTTCGTAGTGTTGTCTGATTGGGAATTTGGAGATTTTATTTTGGGTTTCAAATTAGAATTGGGCGGGAGGAAACGAGCTGGTTTGAGGTTTTCCCCCGCTGCCCCGCTAATGTTTCATCCGAATCCGATATTTTATTTAATATTTATTATTTCGGGTAAGAGTACTTAAAAATATATAAAGTTGCTACTATAGGCAACTATTCGTTGACTATGTGGAAATAAATATTCGTATATTCATTCACTGGGTTGGTCCTAACTTTAGGGCATGCTGACATTGTATCAAGGAAAATAATTTTAAATACTATGTGATTTTCTTAAATAATTTTAGTATTTTGTGATAAAAAATTGTTAATTGAGTCAAACTTTATCCAATTAAAATCAATTAGATCAACAGGTTATTATTCGAATTCTGTCCAACTACGTGAATTGACCATGTCATAATTTTTTGATGACGTGGTACCACCTGTATATTATCTCTCTCTTTCCCTAATAAATTTTAATTGATTGAAGTTTATTTAATTGATAAATTTTTTACCATATGGTATTAAGATGCTTTTCTAACAAACTATTTAATACTTTATTTTCTAATGTATCAATCATATAAATTCTTACGTTATCTTTACTTTTATTATTTTAACTTGCACTATATCTTAATTATACCTTAACTATATCTGATTAGATCTATTCATTTAGTTTTTACTTGTAAAAAATTCTCAAGTATTTTGATAGAAGATATTGACTCTTAAGTCTGAGAATATATAACTCTAATTGTCTTTATTATTAATATACTAAATTTAATCATCAGGACATTCATTATGTCCGGAAAAAAAAAGACCTAAATTTTTTTGGGATACTAGGAATTTGCACATGAATACCCTATGAGTTGGCTCAAAGTTACGATTTGATGATAAATGACGTAATCCTACTTGATATAATTACTACACACATTTTTATGAATATCATTAATAATTTTATGGCTTTTACCGACCATGGTCGTGGAATTTTCCTACGACATCTCGACAAAATTGCCCTTCCGATGTAACGGAGAGTCAGGCAATGGATATACGCTGGATTGGGATCAGACAACAACAACGATCTCATTTCTTGATGTCGACAGCTTGCATGTGCTCGGTCATCCACCAACGAAAATCCCTTTACACCGCCTCCCTCTTCCAAATATAGTAAGTACAAAACGTCACCCATATTCTCGTAACTTTCTCCCTTAGGCCGTCTCAAAGCGTATTGCTGCCACTTTCCTTCCATTTCATACTATATATATATATATATATATATCAATATAGCTATCAACTTAGCTTACTTTTGTGCTCAAGAGTCATCAAAGATGGTGGAGATTCAAGAAGAAATGGTTTGTGCAGGCCATTCTATGATACAAAGAGAGGGAGAAGAAGCAATGGAGGAAGATGATGAAGGAGAGGAGATCAGCTACGACGAGCTCAAGAAGCGGATGTGGAGCGACCGCGTGCGGATGAAGAGGCTCAAGGAGAAGCGGAGGGAAGAGGAAGAGGCGGAGCTAGACGAGTTTACGGAAGGGAAACACGAGGCGTCCCGCAAGAAGAAGATGTCCCGGGCTCAGGATTCCGTTCTCAAGTACATGGTGAAGATAATGGAGGTCTGCAAGGCGCGAGGTTTCGTATATGGCATCGTTCCAGAGAAGGGTAAGCCTGTTACTGGCTCGTCCGATAGCTTGCGCCAATGGTGGAAGGAGAATGTCCGGTTCGATCAGAGCGCGCCTCTTGCCCTATCCGAGTTCTTTCCGACGTTGGAACAAGGTGGTGAATTGGACCATGTTGCTTCTTGCATGCACCTTCTGCATGACCTGCAAGATACAACTATAGGGTCTCTCCTTTCTGCTCTTATGCAACATTGTGCACCTCCGCAGAGGAGGTTCCCACTAGAGAGAGGATTAGCCCCTCCTTGGTGGCCTACTGGGAAGGAAGTATGGTGGGGTGAGCAAGGCATGGCCGAAAGCCACAGTCCACCTCCTTACAGGAAGCCTCACGATCTTAAAAAGACATGGAAGATCAATGTCTTGGTTGGAGTGATCAAGCATATGTCACCTAATTTTGATAGAGTAAGAAGGCTGGTGACGCAGTCCAAGCGCTTGCAAGATAAGATGTCTGCAAAGGAAAGTAATAGCTGGTCTAGAGTGATTAATCAGGAAGAAGCTCTCTGTCAGCTTACCAGGGATTGCCTCAAAATCTCCTCCTCATCAGGAAACGACGAGCAGATACAGCAGGGAGAGGGAATCAGCACTGCTAATCCGACTGCCGTGGGGAAAAGGAAGTGCGTCTTCGCTAGAAATCTGGTTGCAGAGGAAACAGTCAAGAAACTCCAGAGTGATCATCAACCGCAGTGCGTCATCTACCATCGAGAAAGCGAAAATATTCGGAAAAACAGTGAAGGTGACTATGATTCTTCGGACTCGAATCACTATACCATCTCCTCTCCTAGTCTTGATGGGAGTATTAGTGCAACAACTGGACATAGTACTATGGCTGGGCTGAGTGTGGTGGAATGGGCTAACATGGAGCTGGCAAAGGCTGATCTACTTGTTCAAGACCTTTCAGAGATAGGCGAGGGATCCGGATCCGAACTGGGAGCAGACTATTCAAGTTACTGGCAAAGTAGAATTGAGGAGTTTGCAGTTCATGCAGCAGCTTTTTCTGGCCACGAAATGAATCCCGAGGACTTGAACCTGAACTTGAGTCCTCCAGAGCCGAAACTACATGATCATGGAGCGATTTCAATCTGGGATGCAGAATATGAAGAATTGGACCTAGAATGATCAACTTACAGACCGAAGCAGCTCATTACAGAGAACCCCAGCAAGTAGCGGAAAATTGTCGTACTTTAGCATGTCATAGTCTAGCAGAATGAGCACTTAGTTTTTACTGCCAAGTGCTAGTTGCAGTGTTGTAAACAATGGTTGAAAGTTTTACCACTTTAAGCATATAGTTGCTTAGTTTTAGATATAAAAAGAAACAAGTAGGAGAGACTAATACTTGCTGCCCAGCAGATCTTTCATACCACGCATAAAAGAAACCTCATAAACTATTTTCTGTTTTCTCCATCGGAGCAGTTGAATCATGGATGGTGCCTAAACACGAGTAATACAATATAAAGAACTGATATCAAGCACTCAACGTGAAAGTCAACAAGTTGACGACAGCTGAACGATTGAATTACTTTTAATATATATAAATATTTAATTGTCAGCAGCTCAATACAACAACCCATGTAGGGTTCCACTCTTCAGATTGCCCAGAAGTAACCAGTTCCAGAAAAAAATCATAACAAGGGTATCAACTGTTTCAGCTAAATGTTGCAAAGAGTTGATATAGTACAAACCACGACAACAAATTGAAAACCATGGACGTGCACGGTTGGACATGGGAGAAAAATGAAAGACAATTCAATCCTCCAGACTAAAGTATGTTTCTCCTACCTACCAAAGCTGGAAGGTGTGATGAAAATTCGTCTTAATATAGATGTAACAAGCCAGCACCAGTCAGTTGCTGTATGAGATTGTGTAATCCTCTAAGCCCGATCATAGTGATGCAGCCTGTACAGCATGACTTTCCCAGCAGAATTTCCCACGGCCATAAAACCACTGCTTGGACTGAAATCCAGGCAGTGGGGTTTCTGCAGGGACTTGTTTCTTGGAGGCCAGTTAGAGTACACAGTATAGGTTGGAACATGTACCAACTTCAAGCTACTTTTCTGAGCGTACGAACAGATCGCCAATATCTGAGCATCGTGATTGAATTTCATAAAATCCACTTTTGTGGTCAAGTTCTCGATTGTCTTCATTGGTTCTCTTTTCCCACCAAGGAACTCATCTTTGTTGTAAACATTCACAATCCCACTGCTCGAACCAGCTGCAAAGATATTCCCGATTGGAGAAGTGCAGAGAGCTGTTCCGGTTAAACAACCTTCATCAACACCCTTGTAAATACAAGCCCTATTTCTCAAATCCCACACGTAGATCTGTCCGTCGCCTCCATGGCTTAACAATTGCTGGCCATCATGCACAAAAGCCAGAGACCGAACAGAACCATTCATCTTCAGGGTTGCAACCAATCTCATTGTGTCTGGTGAAACCAACATGATGTAACCTTCATTTCCCACAAATGCAAGCATACCAGTGGCTGGGCAGACCTCAAAATTTTCCAAGCTCTTCTCCTCCCTGCCAATCAGGGGGCTTGCTTTACTAACAACACCTGATGCCATGTCAATGACGCAAAAGAAGTTCCTTCGCCCTGCCATAAAAATCCGAGAACCATCTGGTGAAAATGATGCCTTTTGTACAGGAAAATAAGACCCCCTTTGCACAGGGTAGTAAGTTGTCTTTCGTAGAGGAAAGTCCTGAACAAGAAAGGCTTCTACTTTTGTATTGCGTTTTCCATCAATATCGTAAAGACCAACCCCACATTTGGGTCCGGCAACAAGTAGCAAGCGACCATTGGAATGGAACTGAGTCGAGGTTATTGGCGAGTCTGATGGACCATGAGCATTTGCATCAACAAGTCTAGAGTAACCAAGGAGCCCAGGCTGCAGCGAGGCAGCTTTCACTACATAATCTTCATTTCCGTGCAGGACTTCATCTAAAGAATTATCAAAACCACTTGCAACTTGCACGCCCGTCGCTTCATCCGAAGATCCATCATTAAAGCTCTCGCGCATGGAATTGCGTCGGGCCCAATCGGGAAACGGGTTGATCTTCACATACTGGGCCCTCAATCTCTTCTCATAAAATTCGACGCTGACATGACTCTCATCTTCCTCGTTTCTCAGTTTTCTCAATCTGTTCTTCTTTGCTATGTTTACCGTCCTCGTCTTGTCCTCTTCATCATCCTCCCAGGCAGGCTTTACCTCCTCTTCATCTTCACCTAGTTCAAACAAATCAGACATCTCATTGCGAACAGACAGAACCCCATCAGGCGACGGAAACATGGAAGACAAAGCACGACCACCAGCAGCCTCATCCTCGTCATCAGCGTCGGCCATCTCTTCGTCCATCTCTCCCTTCCTCCTCTTCTTACCCCTCGGAAGACCATTCCCATTGTCCTTCTTTCTAGACTTGGTTCTGTTAACAGAGCCCACATTCTGAGAAATCAAGCTCAGCTGCAAACACAAACACCGAGCAATGATACTCCCGCTAAACAATGCAAAAATCTAGTAAACAAACATGTACATACTCCCTCACACGCAGGACCGCAGATTAAAAACAGCGACAGAACATATGCAGTAGCCCCGGCGAGCAATAAATTGAGCAAAAAACACACTGCAAACAGAGCAAACTCCTTCACCTCATAACAATCAGCACCGTCTCCGACCAACAGATTAACCAACCCTACCACGAATCCCGACAATCCCGATGGTAAGTCATTTTCTCAGCTCCCAACATCACAGTTCAACTAAACACAACTACTGGGAAAATAAACCTAACCCTAAGATTTCCCTAAAACAGAAAAGAGACTAATAAAAGTAACTACGCCCCGGGAGGAGTAAAGGTAGTACCTGGCCGGGCTCCTTTGACGGTTCCATATCTCCGGAAAGCCTCGTCTCGTTCTCCGCCTCCTGCAGCCGGTCCATCGCCGCCGCCGGGTTCGGGATTCCCTCCTACGAATTTTTTTTAATAAATGGTTTCTTAATTAGAAGCGGAACAATCGAAGGGAAAGTATAAAATTGGCGGAGAGAGCGATTAGCAAATTACCATTTTTAATCGACACGGGCGGAGAGGGGCGAAGAAGATATTTATGCTTCAATTGATTTCCAGTGTAAAACCCTACTTACTACATAAACCCTAGGAAGCGGGGTTGGGAGGCAGTAGACCAAGTCGAAGAGGCGGAGACTAGTGTAATTTTACATTTTGGTCAGTGATAGTTTCTATAGTTTTCAATTTGTGATGGAATCTAATGATTGATGGATGATGGATAAACTAACATTTTGAGCTATAACTTTTTCCGTACATGGATATTTTTCATTAGAAGCTTAATATTTACAATAGCATAGCCAGTAATAGGAGGAGCGCCGGGTTAATTAAAAAATAAAAAATCGTTTCCTTTCAATCACAAAAATACTCCAAATGTAGTAACAGATATTGTTCAAAATCTTTGTAGAATTGGAGAAGAGAAGGAATGTGGTAGAAATTCTTAGTTGCGCCTAGTACATTGGAAAAACAACTTATCCCATTGAATTTGAATCCAAAGTCCCTGGTTCTAATAACGTGTGCAAGTTAACAACACCTAACTTGTCTGGTTAGACTCCACGGCAAAAAACTCTTAACGACGATTTGACTTCTACCGTTACGGATGCAGTCCGTTGAAAGGTGGCCATTTCTCAGTGGTCATCGATGAGCGACTTCACGCAGAAAGAACCCAGCAATGGGAGAGCCTTTCGTTCATTGTACGATTAATCATGCCTAGATCTACAACACATTAAAAGAATGGCAACTTGGAACGTTTAGAGACTGTTTACTACTTATATACTGGTCCACAATCTACGATCAACCTCAAGGACAGCGGCTACGGAAAAACAGTTGCGACAGCAGCAAGCTATAAAGCTGGCTGATGAAGTCGGGAGCGTCACGTTGTTACCCTTTTCGAATACCATGTGCTGATGAGGACTCAAGACCGATGTTCTACCTCAAAGATGAACACAAGCTTGAACAGAATTCCAACGAGTAGGATGTCCGATCTGAAAGATTATAATTGGAGTTCAGTTTCCTTTGTAGGTGATTCGGCTTGTTTCTAGTACGTCACTGCTGACATCTCATCCAGTTCTTGTCTGTATAGAGCCAATGCCTGAAATAAAACAATGTATGTCAATGCCATTGTAAGTGGTAGAGAAGCAGCCGACGTGCATATTATACAGTGTGTCTTCAACTATGCAACTTGATCGTTGTCAATAGTTTGATAATCAAACATCAGCTAATGATTCAATTGAACATCTAAGACAAAACCCAAATGCAACAAAGGACATTATGTTTGTAAACAGTGCAAAGAAAGAATCTTTAGGCTGTTGAGGCATAAAATATATCTTGTTATAGTTGCAATTGATCGATTCACACTTGAAGATAATAGCTCATCTTTTTGCTTTTGAAGCTCCTCTCGACCATTGTAATCAATCTCAAATGTCTCTCTACAGTTGTAATAAGATTCTTTCTATAAGTACTTGCAATAATCAAGAAGGGTAACCGATTGAACTCGCAATTAAAGCAAGAGCCATTTCCATGTTTGGATCACAAACATTGCTGAAACTAACCGAGCCTACCAACACACATTAGATTACTACTCTCAATACACACTGACAAGGTACATATTTACATCCCAAGGCTTGCAATACAACAGCTGAATAAACAGACCTTCGTATGAGCGTAGACGCCCGCCTCTGTAGGTCCAACAGGACTGCCTCTGCTCATAAACCTTTCTCCATTATATATGTACAACAAAGGAATCCCATTTGATATTTCTAGATTCATAACCTGTCCATAATGCATAATAAAAGTTCTCGTTCGTGAAAAATAACAATTTCGGGTGTCCAGATAGCAATTTATGAAAAAACATTTCAGTACCTGCCGAGGAGTTAAATTTTCCAGATACATAATGATAGACCTAAGCGAATTTGCATGGGCAGCAACCATTACATTCTTTCCAGATCTAAGCTGCGGTTCAACCTATGATAGGTGGGAATAGATTAGATGTGAAACTGTCAGTACAGCATACAGTAGCATTAAACAATATGAAGAAAATGAAGCTTCTCCCGAAAAAAGGCAGGTGAAACGTGAACAGAAAAAAGTTACCTTTTCTCGGAAGAAGGCAACTGCTCTGTGCAAGCACATTTTCAAGCTCTCGCCACCTGGAGGAGGAAGCTCATAACCACGACGCCACTCATGAACCATTTCCTTACCATACTTTTTACTTGTCTCCTTTTTGTCAAAGCCTTGCAACTCGCCGTACCTAGAAGAAACAAATCCGTCATCTTTTTCTGCAATTAATCAAAGGAGCAGGAGATCGAATTGGTCAACAGAGAAGTACCAACATTCTTTCATTCAGCTTCCAATCCGTAATAACTGGAATTGATTGCTTCTTTGTCTCCTCGCTGGAAATTTGGCCCCATTCGATTGCTCGTGCACTTTCATCATGCACAATAATGGGCACCTGCAGTACCAATCCTTCAAATTACTATCTTCTATTAATTCTATAAAAAGAAGAAAAATGTACATATCCTCTGTCAAATGCGATAGTTTTGGAATCCATAAAGAAAATAAGAATGTACTTTCTTCTGTCGGTGATGGGTCATGGCAAGCATAGCTGTCATCTGTGATCTGACCAGTGCTGAAGTGTAAATGATATCCACTGGAATGTTTCCGATCCGTTTCCCAGCTTCAATGGCTTCCTCTATTCCTCTTTGGGTTAGTGCCACGTCCACACATCCTGTGAACAAATTCTTCTCATTCCACATAGACTCACCATGTCGAAGCAATATTAGAGCAGATTCAGCTACAAAACATACAAAATGATCTGGATCAAAACCACTTTACTTTTACCGATTTCGAAGATTCTAGTTTAGTAAGATATTAGATGAACATTACACAACGTACTTGGTGCTGTCTGATCACAATCGGCCATATCATGAGAAAACCATGGATCAGGATTGACCACCAAGGCAGGATTCGAAGTGGCAAGGACTAAGCCAATCTTGTGCAGTTTAGAACCAGTGGCGAAACCTATGGGGAAAAATTTTCGAGACGAGAAGCTGCTAAATGTGTCGAGGGAAAAAGAATCAATTCTGCAACCACGACGAAACTGGATCGCACAAACGAACTTGTGAAGCGTACTCGAATCCATTCAGCAATCTGATCCAAGACATCACAATTGCAAGCAAAAAGTATTAATTCCAGATATAAACAAAAAATTCGAAGCACGAATATAGCCGCGCATTGTAAATTTCACGAATGATCATCCAGGAAACAGATAATTCAACAGCGACCCAAGTTTTGCAGCAACTAAATTCCAGCATTTTCACACTTTGTAGACCCACATAAACCGAAAAAATTGGAATCAGACTTTTTTGGAAAAAATTAAATCGCAAACAGGAAACAAACAAAAATCCCATCTCACTCGAATAAATTTCCCTTTTTGTCTCGACTAAATTGGGTTCCACCGGAAACTAAAAAAAACAAAGAAAAGAAGTAACTAAAACAACGGATGGAGAAATACCCACCCACCCGATAAGAAAAACTCCGAGGAGGCGCGCCGAGGAAGGGAAATTGTGAAGTGTGTGATGGATCTCTTCAGAGGAGCTGGCTGGAAAGAGCGAAAGCAACCAATTGGCCGGCCAAATATTGCAGTATGGTTTGTTCCGTTGCCATTTTTTCTTAAATTTAAGAGTGGTTTTATGGTTTATTTGGTTTTTGAGAAATACTCGGAGGGCTGAAGCTGACCTTTCTTTTCCCCGAACCGTTGTGGTTCGGTCAGTGGTTAATTATCTATCATTCGGGTTAACCGTCCTCGGGTTATTACTTGTGTATTTGATGATTTTTTCTGTTCCAAAAATATTTTAGTCTTTCAATATATTTAATTCTCTAGATATAATTTAAGTGTAGCTCCCTAAAAAAACTGATTTAATAGTACTTAACTACATTCTCTTCCCGGACAATTAAATCAAATTATACGTCATCATCAACTAAAGTTACTTAGATGTCAAAAAAAAAGTATGTAAACCATATGATATGCTTTGTGAAAATGTGAAATCAGGGAACCGAGTACTAACGTAGATTTAAAAAAAAAAAAACAATGTTCTTACAGAAGCTGGAATGGTACATAAATGACTAGGCAACACCGCCTCTACAACCTACAGACTGATACAACAACTACGCCTCATTAAATCGCGACGAGGACAAGTCAATTTTGTTTCCTCAATGAGCAAATATTGCGAGGGATACATTTGCTCCCCTTGGACGCCACTCTGTCTTTAATGTCCTCATCCTCCTCCTCCTCCTCCTCCTCGTTTGCTGCTCCTTCCTCTTCTTCAAAACCAGCCTTGGAGCTCCTGTGGACATAGACATTTCGTAGCCTATGTCATTTTCTTCTTAATTGGGTGCGGGTGCCAAGGTATAAAACACAAAAGAATATTGCAATGCGGACAACTCGTGTGTGCGTGTCTGAACGTGTTATTAAATTGCAGCTTAAAAGGTAAATTTCACATTTTGAAAATGAAAAGAAATATAGCCGTTTTGAACAAAAAATTTCAAATTGGTTAAATAGTTAAATGCTATGAACATTGGGTGGCTAAAATATTTCACGGACTCCAGTTTATTTGTCCAATGTTCACAGATTTCTTTTTTTATCTGCCATGTTTGTGCCAACAGAAGAAAACAGAAGCCATAAAGATAAGAGAGAAAAAGAAAGTCAAATGCTCTGAACGATCAGTACACGATAAGTCTTTCAAACAAACAGTGACATGCATTTTATTTTCCATTTAGCTTTTTAAATTTCCCAAACATTTCAATCAAAAGGACTTCAAAAAATTCATGAAACTCATTCAGGGTTTTAGATCAAACGTAATGATAATAATAATTAATTAATTACCTGTCTAATTCCCCGTAAGAATTGGACCTCTTTAACGTCCCAACAGGAGGATCCCGAGCCCGGTCGTCCTCGCTAATCATTGACTCGACGATGCTCCCGCTAAAATACTCCTTGTCCTCCGCTTGCATGTTCCCGAACCTCGGATTCTCGGACATGTACCGGATCATACTCATCTCCTCCGCCACCTCTTTAACAACCTTTCTATTGTTGATACTATTATTATTACTGAGACCAGTGGTTGCCGCCTTGTACAAGACCCCTTTACGTAGACTATCGCTGTAATAATTGCTACCCTCACAGCCGCCGCTCTTCCTCAGTCCGACCACCACATTGTTATTGTTGTTATTGTTGTTGATTTTGCTGTTACTCGTAGGAGGGGCGGTGTGCTTGGCTCGGGTAGACAGGGCCATGTTCCCGCAAGAAATGAGTTGGAGCAAGACCGAGTTGCCTCGTGCTCCCGGCTCAATAGGGTCTCCGTCTTCGAACCTCTTCGAACTAGTCGCCGAGCTATTCCCCTTCTTGTTAAGTATCTTGGGAGAAGAAGAAGTGAGGAGGAGTTCATGATCCGTCGATACGCCTCTCGAGCAGCGGGATGTGGTGGAGCTGCTGTAGCTTGTTTTCTCCTCGTCTTCCATCTCCAGTACTACTTGGGCTTCTTCTTCTTCTTCGTGTTCTTCTTCGAAATGCTGGTGGTACTGGCCAAGTCGGGGCGTGATCGTGGTCGGTGAGGGAAGCGGTGATCTTTTGGGGTGGTCTCCGGCGGCTACCTGTCGTCGGCCGGTGGGTGGGATAACCTGCTGTTGCTCTTGGATTAATCCAGCACATCCGCCTACGAGCTCGGACCCTTTAAGAACGTAATCGTCGGATCCATCTGACGGGAAGATCACATCATTCTCCGCCAAATCATTCCACACGTACCCATTTTTGTAGCTCCTTAATTAATAAATAATCCAATAAATCAATTATCTAAAAGTCATTGATAAGTGCAATATTTAGACTTTATAATAGTAATAATTACCTTTTACTCGACCATGAGTATAAAGACGGCATGCCTTTTCCTCTAAGAGCCGTTAACCTCTCCATAAAATCTGAAACCAAAAAAAAAAACACCAACTGTTGGTTACTATTACTTGCATTTTTCTTTCTTAAACCCTAGTTTTATATTGCGATTTTAAGTTTTCATCTCGTCTTTTACCACTTAAATCAAATCACAGCAGGGTAAATTATTGTATATAAAAAGAGTACCTCTGAGACGAAGTTGACGGTGGACATGCAACTCCATAAAATGAGGATGCTCGAGTTGACCATTCCGAGAGAGGTAGTAGACCACTTGGACAGTTCTCGTACCGCCGGCGGCGGCTCCGGTGGTGGCCAAGGCTTTGGCTTTTGGTTGCAGTTGCATGGACCTCCTCGCCGTCGTCGTCACCATCTTGGCCCTGTCCGGGCTGGTCTCCCTAGAAGAAATTCTGGCCGACGACCGGGCGTCCATTTATTCTCTCCTGTTGGAAGCTATTGAAAGGTCGCTACCTTATATAATTATAATAATTCTGATCCTCTGCTTTGTTGTGGCTACTTCTACCGTAGACCAGCCAGGCCATGGGGAGGAAGTCAACAGTTGTGAAAGCGAAAGTTAACTGGAAAAGACAAAAAGTAGAACAAGCATCGAAAGCCGCACTGTGTCCACTTATGGATCAGTTTTAATGTGTCTTTCCACCTACGGATAAGTCATAAATTATTTTACCTTAATCAAGTTTTAAATACCTTTTAACATTTATTGATTACCATTTTTTATAATTATATAAAATTCAAAATTAAATTGGCTGATCAATAAACCGAATCATTTAGTTTACAAACCAAATAAATGAATTTTTTTCTCAACAGCATGTATATATTCCATCAAATGTATATTTTCTACATAGATAAAAACTGTTACTAAACAAATGCATAGCGAAAAACTGTTTAAACAAATAATGGATAGTCTCCAAATATCCGACCGCCACATGACGGTGCTGGGTGCCTGGGCAGGTTATTTGTCGATGGCTCATAAAAAATGGTTACGCAAAATTGTTTGCAAAATTAAATAGTCCTTCGCAAAATTGCTGTTCACGTATCTGAATAAGTTCTATAGAGATGACCCGCTATTGGGTCATGAATATTTTAAATTCAATATTTAATTATTTCAAAAAATATATGCATGTTTATACTCATTTCGGAATATTTACAAATTTGGTAGGTTACCGGTTTGAGAAAAAACCCAGAAACTTGTCTTTCCAGCTTCTGGGCTAACTTCGAATTTAGTCCTCTGGTTCTTTGGTATGTTAATTAAATAGACAACACCGAATGGTCCTTTTCTCCGTTGGACAGAGTCCTGATGTCATCATAATCTGCCATTAATATTTTACATTTTGCCCGAGCTTGAGCTTGTGCTTGTGCTTGTGCTTGGTTATCTGGTGCTTCAATGCTGTTCAGTTGCTTTTTCACCTCTCCTGTAAATTGTCCTAGATGGTTATTTTACGGTTCCAAACTATTTAATATCAGGATATTTACTAAATTAATTAATTCAAATTACGTTAAATCTAACTATTAAAAACATAAAATTTTCAGCAGTATTAGTTTTTTAAAATTTTAAACAAAATATTTAGTTAAGTTATAACAACTATTCGCAGATCTATCTCCATATTTAGCAGATCGCTATTATGTTATTTGTTATTGATATGAGAAGGAAGTCTCCATCCTCGTCCAGCTTGTGCTGTACTCTGTAGAAGACCTCCTTCATGATGTATGATAAGCTTAAGATTATCACCTCTGTCACGAATCTGAGTATCATCGGCTATACTCAGCAATTGTACGTAACGCCATGCGTGCCTACAACTGAATATATATTGACATATTTTTATAGTATTATAGCATTATTTTTGCTCGTGATAGTAGTTTTATCTAGCAACATTTATGATATTTCCATTGGCCTTCACCCGAAAAATTATTTATTTTATCGATAATATTCAAATAATTATTGTAAACTTTATCTTGTTATAAAAAAATATTGAATATAACATTCTAATGATATAATAAGTTAATATACACAATATAATTTGTTATTATTTGTGTATTTATTATTTTTGGAGACAAAATATAAATTTCCTTTATGTGATTAATGTTAAAAAATGATATTTTTTTGAATCATGTAGATATTTTTTCAGTGTACAATTATACCAAGTACCACAAAAAAAGGCTATTCTAATGACATGTTTAAACAAAATGACCACCGCAAATGTGGTCGTTGGAAAGGTTGAATGTTGTTGTCAACTATTTTGTTTTTTCCATTAAAAAATTAGAGCACGTTTAGGATGGATCCGGCCAGAATCTATATAGATTTAGCACCGACGAAACAAATGAATTGCTCTTCCAGGAAGACATTGAAAGCGTTTCATGTCCCCATTTCTGTTGTACTTCTTTCTTATCACAAATACAGTGGCCAATGTACTAATTAGTAATTAATAAATACGACTCTGTGGTAGCAGGGGCTAGCTTCTATTCTACTATATATATTTAATTATCGAATCTAACTGTGTTGTGTGAAAATATGAGTCTAGCTATATATAATATAATATAATTCTCAGTGTAGGGCTGACAACTATTTAGCTCACTGGTAGCTACTGTTGCAGCTGCGAGTCGAAGCTGGGT
>SOPF01026368.1:20589-78336 GCA_012979155.1 Hypericum perforatum | reverse complement strand
CGTCAAGAGATCGTCCTTGACACCCTTGTTACATTTTCCCCACAACAAAAACATTATGGCGTTTTTTCGTGGCTTCCAGCAGCGAACGCCAGAGAAACTCACCCGCGTCACTAAGAACTAAGCTTGTCACTACAAAGCCTAGTTTTATGTACCATCTTCATGACATTTGGACATCGGACCAGCTAGTTTATGTGTAGCTAGCTAACTCCTCAACTACGCCCTTATTAAATGAACCCCATCGCTATCTATTAACACATCAACCTCATTCCAAGTCATCAATCTCTTACACTTAGCACAAAAAATGTCGACTAGTGCACCGACCATCATGCTGATCTTCCTGTCCATTCTTATCGCCACCGCCTCTTGCATCCAAGAATTGGAGCTCGAGGCGGCGAGAAGGGCGCAAACCCACATCGCGGAGGCCAGGAAGTGGGTCCGGGAGGTTGCTGGTTCGAAGACGGTGGACTGGATACGAGGTAAGGACACCGGTTTGGGTGCGGCTTTGAGGGACTGCGACCAGCTTTACGATGCGAGCTTGTCGAGGGTGAGTCGGCTGGTGGGTGGAAGCGGGAACCACACGGTGGATGATGCCCGTGCATGGCTTAGCGGTGCGCTTGCTAGCCATAGGACGTGTTTGGATGGTTTGGAAGAGAAAGGGTTCGTCGATGGTAGTGAAAGTGGTGATTCTATGTTTAATGGCGTGTCCCAAAACTTGACGTCATCGCTTGGTGATGCACTGGCAAATTTGGCTGGTCGAGGCAAGTTAATTGCATATATGTGTCGCCTTCGGGATATATGATTTTTCTTAGTTTAAAGTTCATTTATTTATTATAGCGACCCTCTAACCTATGTATATGAGATATTCCGCAAACTGATATATTATTAATTTCATTAGCATGATATATCATTTATAATTAGCTTCAATGTTTTTATTTGTCACATATTTTTTGCCAAAAAAATTATTGCTCATCAAGATACACGGGCTGTTGAAAACCTCACGTGGGTAATTGTGACATGGACAATTGTGACCGTAGTAGATAAATTCATAACTATTGAAAAAATAATCAAATTTTTGTGTTAAAATTTTGTTTTGAATACGAGGATTATTAATATTGTGTCCGAACTGTTTTCTCCGTTGTTTAATGTTATATTTTCACGGTATTTATTTCTTGCATGTTGACCAAAGTTAAAACTCCCTATAAGTTTTGATAATTTAAGGTTGTAAATGAAGATGTGTAACGAGAATATAATGACAGTATGATTGAAAATTACAATTCTATAGTTTTTAATTCTCGAATTAATGGTAGTTTTTTTTTAACTTGATGGCGAAGGCAGTTTATGCTATTAATTTCTGGTGTATAACATACTAATATAGAATTTTATTTTTCATTTCATGGTAATGTACTTAATATACAGAGGATTTCTCGCGGTAAGTACTGATCAAGTTATTAGATGACGCTAATCGCCTGAATGCCGTTTCCGAATCAATTTATATTCATCAAAAAACAGGAAATTTTAATTTCGATGCAAATAATCACTGTTTTGTGTGCTTACTCTTTGGTTTCAGGAGCCCCTCGACGCAAGCCAGTGTTGGCCCAAAGCGAAGGCCTCCTGGGGTCATGGACGCCGGCCACTTCAAGGGCCGACGTCGTGGTGGCTCAGGACGGCTCCGGCTCCCACAGAACAATCAAAGACGCCCTGGATGCTCTTTCCCGATCACTCGCATCAGCCGGAGACCGAAATGAGCGAACCATTGTCTACGTCAAGGCAGGCGTCTATCGTGAGAACGTGGATGTCGGGAAGCACTTGAAGAACGTCATGTTCGTCGGAGATGGAATCGACAGGACCATCGTCACCGGCAGCCGTAATGTCCCCGACGGATCAACGACTTACAATTCGGCCACGTTCGGTAATTAACATCAAGTTTGAAATCTTACCAACTCCGAACTACTTTATTCATCGTAAGACTACCTTAAAATTTAGTAGTAAAAAGCTAGAAACTTTTGATAGGGACATATACTTTTGCTATTTTTAATTACATATTAAAAAAAACTCAAATATGAAAATGACATCTGCATATTCAATTTTGTGTTGGATCAAATATAACATTTTATTTGATTAATGAATATCAATTTTAAGTCAGATATTTAATAAACCACTTACAATTCGGCCACGTTCGGTAATTAACATCAACCTTGAAATCTTACCAACTCCGAACTACTTTATTCATGTTATGACTTCCTTAAAATTTAGTGGTAGAGCTAGAAACTTTTGATAGGGACACCGGACATATACTTTTGCTATTTTCAATTACACATTAAGATCTTTTTTCAAATATGTACAGATGATACATGCAGATTCAATTTGTGTGGATCAAATATAACATCAATTAAATCAACTAATATAATTTTCAGTTAGATATTCAATATTGTGTTTAACCAAATTGATAATTACCCAACTTAAATTTAATCGAGTTTTTCAATAAAAAAATTTAATAAAAAATATTTAACATTCATACATTGCCAAAAAAAACTTCGAAAAAACTCACAATTCAAAACTAATTGATGCCACTATTTTATGTAGGGGTGTCGGGGGATGGATTCTGGGCCAGAGACATGACGTTCGAGAACACAGCAGGCCCCCAAAAACACCAAGCAGTAGCCCTTCGAGTGGCCTCCGACCTCGCAATCTTCTACCGGTGCAGCTTCAAAGGCTACCAAGACACCCTCTTCCTCCACTCCCTCCGACAATTCTACCGAGACTGCCAAGTCCACGGCACCGTCGACTTCATCTTCGGCGACGCCGCCGCGGTGCTCCAGAACTGCGACATCTTCATCCGGAGGCCAATGGCCCACCAATCCACCATGGTCACTGCCCAAGGCAGAGAAAACCCCAATGAGAACACCGGCATCTCCATCCAGGGGTCCCGCGTCCGGCCCGCCGGCGACCTCGAGCTGGTGAAGTCCTCGTTCCGGAGCTACCTCGGTCGGCCGTGGAAGAAGTACTCGAGGACCGTGATCATGGAGACGGACCTCGACGGGGTTATCGACCCGAGCGGGTGGAAGGAGTGGGAGGGGAGTTTCGCGCTTTCCACGTTGTTCTACGGAGAGTTTAGGAACGTCGGCGCCGGCGCTTCTACTGACCGAAGGGTGAGGTGGCGTGGGTTTCACGTGCTTCGGAGTCCAAACGAGGCTGAGCCGTTTACGGTTAGTGGGCTCTTGCAAGGAGAGTCGTGGATTCCGGACAGTGGCGTGCCGGCTAAGTTTGGACTTTGAAGAAATCTACGTTTGGTGGTTGTGTAATTAAACGTTAATTATGGTTCTGCCACGTGGCTTCACCAAGTTACGCGCTGTCCATGCAATTTTTAATAATCAAGTATAAAAATGAGGAAATTTAAATAAACTATATTCAAGTTATTCAAACACACACGTGCAAATATAACGAAAAAAGTATATGAAATATTAAAAGATTAGATAAAACTTATTTTATAAGAGAAGACATCATAGTTCTCTCTCCGGCTATGTAATATATGCATCTATTCACCAAAAAAAAAAAAAAAATATATATATGCATCTCTTAATACCGCGCGAAAAGACTATTTACATAATAGATGAAAGTGGTGAGATCAATCTAGTTTAATTAATACTAATTAATATTAGATTCCGGTAAAAATGACAATTTTTAAAATAAATATTCAATATTGTAAAAGAACTTTTTGGTGTACCAAATACATAACTAATGCATGTGAAAATGTATAGAAACGAGGGACAATTACTCGATTAAATGAGATTTTTAGAAAAACTTTTCAATAACTATAGAGGACTCCTCGTCGTTACAGGTGCATAAAAGTCAAAAGAGACCCGAGACGATTAAGCCACGTCATCATCTTTATTTTATTAACTGGTGTTGTTCTTCCCTCTTGAAGAAAATTAAAACCAGAAACAAATCTAAATAAAAAAGCGTCCACCGCCTCCTCTAAAACCCTAAAAAGGCCACCTGACCCTCACTCGGGTAGCAAATGGCCGGGGCTGGATCAGATGTGGACGTTTCCACTGCGCTGTCGTGTGCTCGATGCGGCAAGCAAGCGTCTCTTCAGTATGTAATTTCTCCTATCTTCTTGTTTCCTATTTATTTTCTCATTTTTAACGCTTTTTTTGATTTAATCTGTTTCTATGCGCTGATTTGATTCCTTGTAGGTGCCCGAAGTGCGTGGAGTTGAAGCTTCCTCGTGAAGGTTCCGCTTTCTGGTAACCGAAACCGATTCGATTAGGCTCGAGTCAGTTTGTTTAGGAATGTTAATGACGGAATGATTAGGCAGTTAGTCTATAATTTGTTTAGGCTCGAGCTTCCGGTCTCGTTAGTTAGTTATCAACTCTGCGAGTGGCTATAACTGTAATCAAGAATGTGGGAAAACACAATTCTCTTTTTTTCTTTAGTTTTTTCGGGGCGCATTGGCGATGATGATCTGTTTCTATATCAGCACTCAGGATTGCTTTAAGGCTTCTTGGAGCGCTCACAAAGCAGCTCATTTGAAGCCCAAACCGTCCACAAATGGGACGAGCACTACCGGTGATCAAAATTTGGACTTGCTGAGCCAAGGCTGGCTATATTGTCTTAGGAGGGGACAGACTCGAAGTCCGAAAGCTCCCCATTTTGATTGGACAGGGTATGGTAACCTCGAATTTTTGTTGTTCTATTCTCAGTTAGATGATAGGAGAGATTGCTCTTAACCGTTTCCTTACAGTTGCAATACGTCAGTCAACACGTTCTCATTCTCCTTTGTTATTTTCTTTGAGTGATGGGTGTTTGTTAAACTTTTTGTCAGGATGCTTCGGCCTTATCCCATCTCACCCAAGCGTTTTGTTCCAGCTCATATTGATTTACCCGACTGGGCACTGGATGTAAGTTGTCTGTTGACTCCTGTTAAATTGGTTGGTACATGCTTTTATTTATTTCAAATTTCAGTTGACCACAAAGAACATGAAACTGATTTTTGATTGTTGTTAGTCACTTAGTCTTTTACAAATCTAGAGGTTCAGCTGTGGTACTTACTGACATGATGTATATTGTATTCATGACGAACTTTAAGAACCTTCAACGGGCTTTTCCCTTTGTCTTTTTTACCACAGCTTTTACTTGATGAGCTGATTGAATTGACTTTTATCTCTCATCATGTTCTGCAGGGAAACCCAAAGATTGAACCAAACAGTGATTTGCAGCATGTTGTGGAGGTATTGTTGTACTTATTCTGTTGTGGAATAGCACCTGTCTAATATTCAAATTTGCCCTTTTATGTCCAAATGAGTGTTGAATGTCTTAATTACTCTCCTTTACTCCATTGGTCTATATTGTAGATCAAAACTTCAGATCAAATTGCGATAATGCGAGAAACCTGTAAGGTAAGTTGATTGTCCCATTATCTTCGCATAAAGTGCTTCCTCTCTGTTCTAGCAACTTAAATAATCATGGCCTATTTAATATAGACCTTTATAGGCCATTTGCTCGCAACATCTGTTTAATTATTCTTAAGTTGAGCATCTGTTGACATGAGTTTTCAATTTAAGCGAATCTGAAAGTACTTTCTTGCACGGGGATAAACACGGTATTAAAGTTTCCTGTGATCACAATCATTCTATTAAAAGATAAATGTGCATGTTTTAGATCGCAAGGGAGGTTTTGGACGTGGCTGCTAGGATGATTCGGCCTGGTGTGACGACTGACGAGATTGATAGAGCAGTTCATGATGCAACTATTGCAGCTGGTATGCCCGATTTCAATTTTGTACCCCCACTTCCAAGAAAGGGAACAGAAAAAAACAAAACAAAAATTGTTGTTTACTATCGAAGTACATCGCTACCAGTGAACTGGTTACCTAACTTCTCTTTTTCGTCCTGCAGGTGGGTATCCATCTCCTCTAAACTATCATTTCTTTCCGAAGTCATGCTGCACGTAAGTACTCGTTGTGTGTGACATCTTTCAGCCTTACTGGTTACCGGATTTACCAATTGGTTGTAGCTCTGTTTCAGGTCAGTCAATGAAGTCATATGCCATGGAATTCCTGATGCCAGGTATCTACCTGAAATATCTGATCATAGTGATGTGTGCATGAAATGGGTTGCACTGTGATTCAAAATTTTACAAAATCGTGACATGTTTAGGGAGATTATGTTGCATTACCCAATGTTTTGTTGGCACCAATGACTGCATACAAAATCGCTGTCATCTTCAAATGTATCAGCTTATTGACCTTCTTCTCTATTGTCTCATTTAGTCACACAAATTTTCTCTGTACTCAATTCTCTTTCTTTTTCTACTCCAGGGAATTAGAGGATGGTGACATAGTAAATGTGGATGTCACCGTGTATTACAAAGGTGTCCATGGTAAGACATTCTTGCCATCCGTTTAAGGTTTCATGCATTCTCGGGTGAAACATGCCCGTGTTTGATGTTTGGTCCTTTGATCATGCAGGTGATCTCAACGAAACTTACTTTGTGGGGAACGTTGATGAAGCATCTAGACAGTTGGTCCAATGTACCTATGAATGCTTGGAGAAAGCAATATCCATAGGTAATTACAAGGTTATCTTGAATTTTTGCGAGTGATTGTACTGTTGAACCTACCACGCTGATTTTTCTTTACTGCTTTCTTGGGTTAGTGAAACCTGGAGTGAGATTCCGTGAAATTGGGGAAGTCATTAATCGACATGCTACAATGTCTGGATTGTCAGTGGTAATGCATTTTAGCTGAACAATAACGTGACATCTTTGTTCTGGTGAAGTTGAGGAGCTGAATAATCATTTCTACTTCATATCTTTGTTAAACAGGTGAAATCATACTGTGGTCATGGGATCGGAGAGCTCTTCCATTGTGCGCCAAACATCCCACATTATGCCAGTATCCTAGAGATTGATTCACTGTTTCGTTTTTCTTATTATAAGTTAATTACCATGGAGCAGGTAGATTATTAGCTCATCTTTTCAGTTGCATGTTTGCTTGATGGCAAATTTCGGGTTGCTGCCCTTAATCATAAGTAGGAAATAAAGCTGTTGGTGTGATGAAGGCTGGACAGACTTTCACAATAGAACCCATGATAAATTCAGGTGCTCGGGCTTTCTTGTTTCATGAGTATAGTACTTGATTATTTATTGCAGCAGGTCTAATTTAAGGTGACTTACTGGCAGGGGTCTGGCGTGATCGCATGTGGCCCGACGGTTGGACTGCTGTCACTGCAGATGGGAAGCGCAGCGCCCAATTCGAGCACACCCTTCTGGTAAGCCCGACTGTTCTTGTTGTTGTTTATGTCTTTAACCGTCAATAGAGAATTGCGGCTTCTGGTTGCCCGCTTTCAATAACTACGTCTGACGTTTTTCTTAGGTTACGGAAACTGGAGTTGAGGTTCTGACTGCTAGGCTGCCCTCTTCACCGAAGGTCTTCCCGTGGTTAAATTCTTAGGGCACAACTTCCGTTGAATTTCCAGCCAAACTGATTTGTTTTCAAGTGGACGTGCGAAGGATAATCTTGGGCACTCCACGGGTAGAGAACACAACGATATGAATGTACCATCGTTATAACGTGTTTTTTTGCTCATCTTGTAACTTCAGTTTATTTTTTATCCTACTTCAGGAAAAGCAAATATTTTGTATGTTGGAAATCGTGTTAAAGTTGAGCATTCATAATCGCTCACTAATCTCTTAACAAATTGCAGATCATGTTACTAAATTTCAAACCATGATTGCGTGAACGAGGCAGTGGCAGGAGGTCTGCGGCCCCTCTCTCTCTCGCTCTCCTCATCTTGAGTGACCATGCAAGAGTAATCTGATGTAAAAAAGTTGCAATGACCAGTGACTAAAATTTTTAATAAATTAGTTGCCATGGGTATCTGATACCCCTTGAAAATAGAGTCGCTAGAATCCACTTGAACCAACGAGTGAGGAATAAGAAGCATGTTCATCGACTTCCTTGGGTCCCTTCCTGCCTTTGGTGCTTGGCGCGTCACCTACGGTCTCCGATACCTGGCCTGTTACGAAGCCAGCCATCTCGAGCAATTCCGACTTTCTGCGCTTGGCGGTATCCAAGTCACCATCCCAGCAGGTTTCTTGAATAATTTCTAGAGCTTCCTCCATTCTGTTCTCGGGTAGAAGATCCCCGTTTTGTAAGAGAACGAGATAAACTTGTTCTGCAGCAGCTTTCCTTATCTGATGTTTAAAGGGCAAGTAAAGAGAGGCCAAGGGTGAAAACTTAGATTATCAGATCTACTAACCTTAGGTATTTATATGAAAAAACTTACCTTAGGGTACCGGTGATTCAGAAAAGTGAGGAGATGGGAGAAAGCCCGAGGACTGAGAGAATCTGAAGACGAAGCGATAAATCCGAGTATGGCAATGCCAGAATATAACTTTGCGAAGTCTTTAGAGCCCTTCATTTCTACTGCCAGGGAATCCAACAAACCGCCAAAGAAGATTGGAGTCTGACCCTGGACATTAGAACAACAGATGTTAGTGCAAGCTCCGGAAGAGATCCAAGTGTTGCATAGTTGCATCAATCCAGGCAATTCAGGGATAATTCTAATTCCATTCAATCTTTCGATAACTGAACAACAGTTGAGACCAAAAATACTTAGCATCGAGAATAAAGATCAATCATGAACAGCGGAAACATGCCGAGAAGATTAATTAAGATGAGAACATCAAGACACACGTGGGGAAGTACCAACCTCCATGGCCAGAAAGATCTTCCTGCTGAAAAGCATCTCAATGGTCTGAAATAAATAACATTGTATCAGACATTAAAAATTTATACACAAATGTAAACTGGATCATGATAATAATCGGCTAATCAGCCTGCAACTGGCTGCCGGACTGAATCAACATAGTTGATTGTAGACAGCTCGAGACAAGCTTCTGTAGTCCATGGGATGAATTCTAGAAAATGAAGGTTTGAGGACCAACTATAATTTCTTGCAAATCAACAAGACTGCACACCAAGCAAAAGAACCTTAAACCTTAAACAGCTAAAATGTTTCTTAGTATTTACCTTCAAAGTCGGTACAATAACTCTGTCACATTTCTTGTACTGTTGAAGAACCCAAATAAAGTCGGTTGATAGCATGCACTCCCTTGATGGTTGCTCGATTGAATCTTCAGTCTCATCTGCTTGAAGATATTCCAACAATGCAGACATCGACGCCTTACTCAAAGAATCTTGCAACCCTCCAGTTGAAATAACCAATCCCGACAAAACAGTCTTACTATAACATGGACACCGGAGCAACTGTACAAAGCGAGGATATGAAAAGGCTGGCACCTGTGTAACCAACAAGACAAATTAAAATGCCAGTAAAATGATACTTTGCCAAGCAACAAAGAGAAATGGAGAAGGAAAATTGCAAGTATTCTTACAGCCCATTTAATATCTGACTCATCGGGGATGATTTTTTCTAATTTCTCTCTGTCTGGTACAAACGGCACAGAAATCGTCTTATCGTACAAAATCCTACGAAGAACCTTGGCAGCGACTTCTCTTAATTTATCCATCTTCTCTGCAGCTTGCTTAACAATTCCTCCAATCACCTCGGTCGCAATTTTAGCATCAAAAAATATATTGTTTTGATAACTCTCGTCATCGTTAGGGACCTCCGGTACAGGCTCAGCAGCAAATGACTTTCTCATAGAATCTCCAACGCAGAGGAGGAAAGTACATGTCTCAAGGCCTTCCATAGCAGCTTCACGAACCCAAGAACCAACATCGCCCCTGTTGTCAACAGAATAGTCATCGAGAGCTTTTAACAGGGCCGTCATCACATCATTCTTGATTACATGATACAGAGACAAGTCTAGTGTGCTAGAAGAATATCCTCTGGCTTCCGTTACAGTCTCACAAACCGACACTAGTCCTTTGACAGCATTTACTCGAGCTTCGGCATCTCTATCCTCGGGATTATCCTACAGCACATATTAGAAGGGAGTTAAATTAACAAAAAGTTCCAGAATAAATTAATTGTGTACACTCATCAACAGACCTCAATAGCACAAGAATTACACAGCTTCAGAAGCACATCTGTCCAGCGATCGGCAATACATTCATAAGGCAAAGCAGCCAGTGCCAGTGCAGCCCCTCTTCTTACAGCAACAATTTGATCAGTGAGCTGTTCCATATACTTTGATGTGATGTCATCAGCACCTACAGTACTTTTTGTGACGACATTCACGCGAACAAAGTGCTTCAGTGCTTTAACAGCACCATTCTGCAAGTTTCACCAATCCGATTAGTTTATTCAGCGTTGTATCAGCCAACAAAATATCACCATCAATAAAACAGGCACCTGGATGTGAGAATTAGGATGCCTCAAATTCTCATTAAGCGTGTCAAGCAAACATTTCTTAGTCCTTGCTGGTAACGTCACATGAGACACCGAAATGCACTCAATGAAACGAGAAACTGCAGCACGCATTATCTCTCCACCCTTTCCCCTGTAAAGGCGTGCTTTCTCAATAGCAGGCACAACACCAGCAATGACCTTTTGTTTGTCTGCAACAGAAAATGAGGCAAAGTGCAAACAGGGAAAAGATCAACATCTTTAGCTGTGCCCGATTAGACATCTACACACAATATCCAGGACGAAATCCAGATCCTTCATGTCCAGGAACAAATAATGATGGGTTCTTTTCAATTTATCGACATAAAGCAATATGCTTTATTAACCACTTCCAGTTTCAGTTGAACAGACAGAAAAAGAATAAAACAAAGCTCGGAGACATTTCAACTAATTTGATACTGAAAAATGAATAATTCAAGAGAACTATTTGAGCATTTCTTTCTGTCTTACATCACCGACTCTGAACTGTGAACCTATAATGAGAATTCCAATAATCTAAACTCCAATTCAAATAAGAAACAATCAAAATATATTATATTTGATGCATCTTTTTCAAAGGAAAAACCAGGTCTCTGGCCATATATAACCCATCAACTCTCAATATCTCAAATGCGGAGTAAAAGGAACAAACCAGGAGCAAGAACAAAGTGGCATTGATGTAGAGCCAAAACAACTTCACCAGCTGCTAATGTTGCACCATGCCGCATGCATAGATCAGAGGAGAGAGTGGAAGGAACAAGCTTTTCCAGAGCAAAACTAGCAAAGTAGTCTGGATCATATTTGACAAGAGCAGCAAGGGCCTCTGAAGCAAGTTCCCTCAAGCCTCTGTCCTGCAAAATTGAGTCATAGGTGTTACATACCCTGCCCAAAAAGACAACCAGACGACCTGACTCTAACAAAATTTCCAATCTCTGGATGTCCAAATGCTCAGATTCAGGGACTCGCCACCAGTATTCATGAAAAGTAAAATGTCAAAAACATGAATCCAGCAACCACCCTAGGAAGAGATGGAGGAAATGACGATTACCCAGTGACCTATCTTGTTATGCAGGAGTTCTTCTGCAAATGGATATAGATAGCCTTCATATTGAGCAATATTGACAGCGACATGAAGATAAGAATTTAATCTTGAGGAAAGTGAAAAATAATCAGCAGTATTCACTATGTCAATGCCATGAGGGTAGCTTCCTTGTCTGCCAACATTCTCCTGAAAAGCAGCAGCGGCAGCTCTTCTGCAGTTCACCTAAGAAACGTTTCTCCAATGGTTTAGATTAAAGAACTCGAGATAGACTGAGCTAGAAGAAGGGATTCTAGAATAGGTAGTCTTGTGTTAGCACCTCTCGGTCATAGCAAGCAACCCTTAATAGATGTGGAGCAAACTTTTCCAAGATGTTTCTCATATCAGCATGAAAATAAGCACGACCAAATGCCCAACAGACATAAGCAGCAGCATCACGCACATGTGAGCCTACACTGTGCGGACCTCTCCGAACATCGTAATGCAATGCCTGACGAAAAAAATAATCCTTGATCAGAATCACTGAGGTGTCAGCAGAGATGTTTGATATCATTGGGGCAACGTTAATATCTACCAGGCATAATAGATCAACTCAAAAGAACAAATATAATGGTTAATATTATATTTGTTCTATCTTGATGACTAATTGCACAAATCAGTTATAATTAAGAAAGCACATCTATGTGACACTGATGACAATTGAAGAAAACATATGATAGAAAAACTTCACATGTAACTCTAAATAAGGCCCAATGTTTTTCTTGCAACTGACGCTAGATTTTTGGGGAAACAAATTACAGAAATTTAATTGAGCTTTTGAATCAACAAAATGACTTATTTGCAACATGACGCAAACAAAGTATCACTGTGTGCACAACAAAACCTGTTTCACATGCTGGTTACCACTTAAAATAACAGCTGAAGCTTAAAAGGGAGTAACTCTATCTCACGTCCATAACGAACGAGGTTGACTTTCCTACAAGTGATCACAACTTAAATTTCCATCTTTTTCTTATATGTAATATCAAAAGCGATTATACCTTCTCGACAAATGGTACAACTTTGGGAAGACTGGTGGGAAGCAGTAATCCTCTTCGAGCAAGCTCAGCCAAAGCTAAGCAAGCTCCATGCCATGAACCATCACCCTGATAAATAACAAAATGTTAAGGCATACAGAAACCCACAAGTGGTAATTTTATGGTAAGAAAACAATGCAGTCAGTCCATTACCTCTCCTGCATCAAAAAGCTCCAAAACAGATGTCAAGACTTCTTCTGCTAGCGAGGAGGTCAGACGTGACGTGATGCGGCCTATACCTTTTGCAGCAGACCAACGCACAACAGTATCCTGAATCAGACGCACATACAACTTATATGATTTTTAATTTATAGACTTCCATTAAAAACAAGAAGATAGAAGCTAATGTTACTGAACCATAATTTATATAGGTCAAGGACCTAACAAATGTTTCCAAATGGAAATTCTAGGAAACAATGGTTTTGAGCAATGGTTCCTTTGATAGATACCAGCAAAAAGCTGACACGTAAACCTAAAGCCTGGAGGTCATCCACTTTTCTGTATTGATCACTGATCAGTGTCATCAGTTTAAATGTTATCTTTAGAAATGGACATATTTTTCTCATATGCACTTTTCCAAAGCTATCAAATGCATCATGTGAAAGAGAACTAATCTCACCCTTTAAACTTACTGTGTCTCTTAACCCACAAAGTAACATCCCAATGATCTCTTCTACAATCTCCGGAACATCCATATCCTCATCTTCCAGGCCATTGGCATGTTCTGTTGCTTTGTTGAAGTAGTTATTTGAATCATCAGAACAATGATCATATCTTTTATGTTCACCTGATGGAAAATTATCTCCAAGAGCCTTGGTTCTGCCCTATGAATAAGGCAACATAATGATATCAGAAGTTGCTATTCCAGGCCGCTATCAAGTTAACTACTAGCAGCAACAATATCACAAATCAAACCACCAACAACGGATGAAGATCATCCTGGAACACGGAGGCTCTTGTCCGAAACAAACATAACAATAT
The DNA here is from genome assembly GCA_012979155.1 of Hypericum perforatum. Lineage (NCBI taxonomy): Eukaryota > Viridiplantae > Streptophyta > Magnoliopsida > Malpighiales > Hypericaceae > Hypericum > Hypericum perforatum. The sequence goes on along the minus strand of SOPF01026368.1, from coordinate 64,885 downwards.
ATATAAATCTCAATAGGTAGAACACCCATGTTTTAAACAATAGAGATTCATTTAAAGGTCTTTTGCCCAGTGTCGTTAAGAAATCAATGGAGATGGTCCTCCATAACATTAATTGTTGCAATAATGAATATCAAACAGAGAAATTGTAAGCAAGAGACAGTCTTGGCCAGAACAAGACTTAGAATAGCACCAGCCTCTTGTTGTCGCATAACATCCAGAATCTAAGTGGATAGTCATCCAAGAAGAACTTCTTTTGAAATAACAAACGAATGGAAATGTGGGAAAAGTAAGCAAGCTGCTATACTCACCACATAACGCCAAGTTGGTGCACGGTGAGGTAAACAAACAAGCCCTATTCGCTGTGTCAACTTAATCAGGTATTTGCGAAGTAGAGGGCTACGAGAGGCAGAATTGGACTTGAAGAGCACAGAGGCATCTTTCCAAATAGAAGGAACCACGCTTACTAACAATTTCCGACCACCAACCTGAAGATAACAGATGACCAGACGCAGACTGAGAACATATGAAGAAACATTGACAACAATCAACCAAGAAAGTGGTAACAGAAAACATGCAAGAGTAAACAAAATTCTGCATTAATTAAGTCAAGTTAAACATCCACCGAGCTCATAAAGAAGCAAAAGTACCTTGAATATGGCAGTCAGTGCTTCAACAGCACCCAATAATTGAAAGTGGGATACTACATCATCCGCATTGGTTGCCAACACCTGGTTCGTCCATTCAATGAACCTACAATGGAATTGAAGGCCAAAGTCAAGTTAAGCATTAGCTAATAATCGCACACTCTCTACATAAGACAATGGGGAACTGGAGCCTAATCACAACCTAGAAAATGCTAAGGGCATATCAGGCCGGGTGAGAAGCTTGGAGAGCACCAATCCGGCCATGCTCCTCATGGGCCCTGCGGCGGAAAGATAATCCTTGGACGACTCCAGAATCTTCTTAACCAGGGGTGCCAGGTCATCAGCCCCATCACCCTCCGAGAAGCTCGTATCCACAGTTGATATATCAAACGGGACCAGGACGAGGATGGACAACCAGAGCAAGACCACGCACTTGGCCTCCATCTCCCCGGTGCTCTCCTGCCTCAGTGACACCGAGGCTTTTTCGTCTGCGTGGCAATTCTCCAGAAGAGACACTGCAAGCTCCAGATCAGACACATGGTGCGGGAAGAACCGGATCACAGACTTGTAACCGCAAACGGTGACGAGAGCGTAGAGTACGATGCAGGCTGGCTTAACCGCTCCAAGGGCATTCTCATCCGAACCAAGCCGGAGGGACTTGGATCGGACGATGGACATCAGCGGAGAGACTATCGTCTCCAGGTAGGGTTCTAGAAGCTGCCCTTGCTCCTGGTACTTGTCCACCTGGACGCGACACAACTCAAAAATTAACTAAATAATTAATAAAAAAACAGAGGAAGCGGTTCCGGGAGAGGAGGAGTTACGATGGATCGGATCTTATGAGCGAGAGAGAGATCGGCGGTTTGGGAGGAGACGACGTCGTCGAGGAGGGATTTGAGTAGGGCCCACTCCTGGAGGAAGTACCTCTGGAGTACTAGCTCTTTCGAATCATGCTCGTCGTCTTCGTCGTCGTTTTGTTCCGCCTTCTTCCGGTCTACCTCGGTGGACGCAACCGCCGCCATCGGTAGGAGAGAGAGGGAGAGTGAGTTCGAGTTCCCGCGCCTATTGATTATTTCTTTTTCGCACCGCTCTTTGATTTTAACTTTTCAGGTTATTTCCATAAATTGTGGACCGAGAAAGAATTGAGGGAGTGATTTGAATTATACAGTTGATAGAATGGGCCGGGGATGGGAACGAGTTGGGCCAAAGCGGTAACTGTTGAAGAGATTGCAATGGGCCGAGCTTTTTGCACATTCTGGAAGCAATCTAGCGTTTGGCCATTAATGCAACAAAATATACACTAAAAAAAAAGTTCAAGTTGCCGGGACTTGAAAACGGGTCTTTCGGATGATCTTGACCAGCTAGACTATAACGGATCGGGGAATTATCATATATCCATTTCCATACTTCAAACCATCTGTCATTGCTCTAGCCATAATCTTAACAGATGCAAAATTATTGGATTATCCATCATTGCTAGTACCTATTAAAAAAAAAAAATATAGAACTATATTAATCATGGATTATGCTATTTTATATTTCATATTCTTATTCTTATCTTTTATCTCTCATTCATATTTCCTGTTTTCCATTTTTTTTTCTTCGATTCATTTTTTGACTCTTTTTTCTAATCAAGTTTTGATTTATTTTCGGGCATTTTCAATCATTTTTTGGTCCATGGTACTTTCTGGTTCATTTACGGTCTTCTTCGATCAATTTTTGGTCTTGTTTCGTCTATTTTCAGTCTTCTTTGATCCATTTATGATCTTTTGCGAATGTTCGTGCTAACTTTTTCTAGATTTTTTTAGATTTTTTGCCTAGCTTCCAAACAATCCCTAACCAGCCATGTTTATTATGATGCTTTGTTTTATTTAGGATGAATGATGATCACTCAACAAACTTTAATATTACAGTCATAGTCATTGGATTATTCTTTTTCTTTAAGAGTCCTTCAACTATATAAGAGAATGATTTGTCATATTTTGGATATTATTTACAAATAAATAATTTTATAACTCAAATATATATTAATTGATATGAAGATTGGACGAATACTAAATAATCAAAAACATTAACCGTGATGAGACTAAAAAAGTCTTTCCCATATTTAGTTTGGTCTATGGTTGCATTCATAAATCTATTTAGTTTGGCCTACACTTGGAACATAAATATAGTATAACATTTCTTTATATGAAATCAAAAATATAGTAATACCATTTTATGTCAATTTAGGGATATGTACACTGGAACACGATATAAACTAAAAACAAACAAAAACAAATGAGACCAAATCAATTGAAGGTGAAATGTATATATTAACAAATAATGGAATTATGTATACATGATTGTTCAGTAGCTAATAGTATAAACTGTTCACTAACTCCTCTGCTATTGTCGAGGCGATATCGTGGAGAAAGTGTTTGTGTCGCTGGAATAATGTCGAACAGCACACCGTAAATTAATCTTGACACTTGGACGGAATAAATCTGTCTTATCTTGACATACACCATACATTATCGCACATTCGCAGTAAATAAATTGTCCGAAACTGCCTTGTGTGTCTTTTCAACCATTCACCATATTATATATTGTATTACAACGCCCTGTGCAAAAGAATTTTTGTCAAATTCCTATGCTTTTTCAACATGACATTACTATATATTTTCTTGTGATTTATTGTGAAAATTTATCTAATCAATGTAAATTTTACGTTGGAGAAGGACATTATAACATAACACTATTGTCTATTTTTTGTGATATATTGTGAAATTTTATCTAATCATTGCAAAATTTTAAGTTGAATAATGACATTATAACATAATATTATTATATATTTTCTTGTGATTTATTCAAAAATTTATCTACTCATTGTAAATGTTTAAATTGGACACGGACATTATAACATGACAAAATTTATGTACTCGTTGTAAAATTTTAAGTTAAAGAATAAGCTTGGATCATTATATATGTACATATTGTCTCTTCATACACTATAGGAGATCGAATGTTTGTCACTCACCCATTTATTTTATCTTTCCTAAGTAGAAAGTTAAAGCTTATTATTTTTATGTTAGATAGATTACTATTAGCTACATTCTAATCATTTTTTATTTTCTTATAAAAATACTTTATAAAACAGCAAAATTTAGTAATAGATTATGTTTTGGAAAACAATATCAAGACTCTCTAACTCACAAAAAGAGAATTGTCATATGGTGAAAAATTTTCTTATATATATTACTGTTTGTATTTTTATAACTGTTATGATAAGTTTGTTTATGTTTATGATTATTGCAATTGTCTATTAAAATTCTTGAGATGGGTAAATAATAAGTCAGCTTATCATTTTTGCAGTTAAACAACGTCATATTTCATATTTTGTATTTTTGTATTTTTTTTATTTCCTATATATTTTTTATTTCCTAATTTTGTTTCTTATTTCATATTTAATAAGTCATATTTCTTATTTTCTATTTCATATTCCTATTTTTTATTTTTATTTTTTATTTTTTATTTTTGTTTCTATTTGTTATTATTATTCTATTTCCTATGTCCTATTTATTATTCCCATTTCATATTACCTATTCCTATTTTATATTTCCTATTTTTATATTCATATTTTTAATTTCTTATTTCTTATTTTTTAATTTCTATTTCTTATTTTTGTTTCCTCTTTTCTGTTATTTTTACAATCATCAGTTAAATAATTATTCAAACAAACTTGCTTTAAATCACCAATTACCCATAATATTTTCATCTATAGTTTGTAAACGCGTTTGATTTTGAATTTGTTGTCAAATTTATATTAGTTGGTCATGAGCACAACAAATACAAAATAGTCATAAATCTAGAAGAGGGGTTGGATTTGGTACGAAATATTATTTTTCCGAATGGTATGGACAGTTTTTGGTTGTTGCAAAACTTTAAAAAATTATGGGATCAAAGTGAAAAACCTTATATAGGTCAGTATCGCATGAATGAATTGTTGCAAAAAATGAAAATACACATACTATGGGCTTTTTTTGAAAAAATCCAAAAAAAACAAAATGAAAAAAAATCCATACTGATATTGCATGAATGAAATGACATTCTCGCGAGAAAAAAAAACGGAAAATATGCATGTTATTATAACATAAAAAAATGTCAATATCGCATGAATAAAATATGAGCACGATTCAAAATTAATACAGCCCGAACGTACAACCCATATTGATTTATAAAGTTCATATTCAATCGTTCTGTAAAAAAGATACAACTATTTATTATCCGATATCTACCATCTAATTTGAGTAATGACTTATGATATCCATTACTTTCCACACTTACACATATACACACCAGCACGTAACAAATTTAAAAATTAAAATAACGAATAATTTACTTGCACAAAACTTTTTGTTCCCTTTTAAACAAATTACAACCTATACACTTTTCAAAAACAAAAACTTATACAAGATCGTATGAGCATCAAGATCGAATATAACTGTTTTCCCCTTCAGTAAAAAAGTACAACCTATACAGAAAGTTACACAACATGGGGCATATACAGTACATGATCTTTAACTAGAACCCTCAAGGCTTGCTGTGTTTGGTAGTAGAAGCCCTCTTATACCTGGCAGCGTAACGGTGGAACAAGGCCAAAGCATTGCTACTGGTCTGAGCCACGTTCATAAACTTCCCTTTAATGGTAGCCTTCAACTTGCTCATGTTCCTCCCCGGGAAATTCCCCATGCACGTGCTCGCGTCGGTCTCGGCGGCTGCAACCCACGACTCCACGTTGCTTATATGCCAAAACACGTCGCCATCGGCGTCACCTTTCCCTTCCAACCTCCTCAGCTCTTGAATCGACTCGGTGAGCTGACCGACCACGTCGTTGATCTGGACGAGGCAGTCGTTTACGAGCGGGTAGTCCTTGGCTTTCGAGGCCTTGAGCTCCTTGGCTAGCCCTAGCATGTAGGATCTCGTGGACGTGGCCTTGTATAGGGACACGGCTAGAGCGTGTTGGGTGAGTTGGTTTAGGGTTTGGATGCTTGATTCCGGGAACTTCGACAGGGATCTTACACATAGGTCCTTGTACAAGGTTGTCCTGCACATGGATTCCACGTAGGATGGGCTCCTCGGATGTTGCCCTGATGATCTTGGTGGTCCTGGTCTAGCCGATGCTGGTTTAATGGAAGTGGAAAGGATTGATAAGACAAAGAGAATAATAATGAGAAACGAAATTGACATTAAACGGACCATATTTATTTTTACGGGTGGAGAAGATGTTGAATATTTGAGTTTAATTTTGTGATGAGATGTTTCTTTTGGGGTCAAGGAAGTAGGCAGATTAGCGCATTTATAGTGATTAGCTTCGTTGTTATCGTGCTGTTTAAAGATAAATATTGGGAATTTTTTGTGGGTCGGTCAAATTATTTATTCTTATGGCCAATTATTGCGTTATTTTTGTATCTTGGGTTTGCAGGGACGAATTAATTCAATGGCCCTATGTCCTATCCTAACACGATTCGTTCTTGGCTAAGCTCCCACGAGACACTAACAAGGTTTCCCGGTAAGGATCACGTGCTTTTGTTGGTCAACGTCTCAGGGTTTGCCAAGATTTCAATTTGAGTGATTTCAGCTCGTTCCTATTCCGTGTATTCGATGTTACCTTGCCGGAAGAAAGTGGAGCTTGGCTTGTAATAGATGTTAAAGGAAAATCATGTGCTCAACTAGAAAGGTAGTAGACTTCTTCACATTACGGTTGCTCAAACGTAAAGTGCTGCCCTCTTTCTTTTAATGGCATGCTTAATATTGCGAATAGTTAAATTGTGAGAAGAATTAAATTTTAAAAGAAATTGAATTCAAATATTATAAATAGTTATTAAATTATTGATAAGCCATTTTCAAATTAGATTCTACAATATTATAAACATCGTAATTTTTTTTCCGTAGTAGTAGTTCCCAGCCGCTAGATCGTTTGACCAAGAGAGGGATCTATTGGTCGGCCAACATAATCCAGATATTAAGCTGATCTCGAGGCTGTCTTTCCGATCAAACATGTTTTGCAGTATTTTGTAATATTAATATTGCAAGTGGTTGCAAGTGGTGGTTCAATGAGATTTGGTAAAATTTATCAAAATAGTAAAAAATGAATTCTCTTAATAAATTTAAGAGTTCAAATCATGAACGTAAAAATATTATTAAAAATTAAAGTTTAAAAAGATTCAACTCTATATATCAAAATTTAAAGAAAAAAAAGTTACTGCAAGTGTGGCGAGAAACTCGTGGACGATCTCTCGGCAGAAACAAACCCACAAAGAGTGGATCACAATCAACCTTAGTCATACTTGGGAGTTTATCATTTTGATATATATTTTATTTTCTTCTAGAGTCTGTTACACTTGAAAGTTGGAGTAGAAACCTGCAGATGAAGCATTTTATATTTAGCTACTGAGAAAATGAGAAACGTGTGATTTCTCTTCATGTCCTTTCTAGATCTTGGGCATTCTTTTGTCTACAGAAGTTACCATATGTGGTTCACAAAAGCACTATCAAACGGGTCTGCAGACCTAATCCACAACTTGGGTAAATGCCGGATCGACCTGACCATGCTCGACTATGAAATAATTACCACTCGAAAATACTGTAACATATATGATTCTAAGAACCCCAAAACAAAGTAATTCTTTAAGGAAATAAGTAACAGTGCAAAGATATGTAATGCTCAACTTGCTTGATCAAACACAACGAATACATTTACAAAGCCCTGTCTAGTTATCCCTAAACGACTTGGAGTTCCAGCGAGAAACACCAGGGAGATGGAGATCATAAGCACAAGCCACCAAGAATAGCGTCGTACAATCTCATCTCATGCAGCCAGCACATAAGTTGCAAAGATTACAATTCTACATGACCAAAATATATCGGACACACCGACAAGCTTACAAGTGCAAGAGAGCGAGGGAGAGAATACCGGCCAATCATTCAGCAACTCTAACACCTGAGAGATAGACACGACTCTGAATGACACTACCACCTATCCAAAAACCAGGCATAACCATGAGCCCAACCCTCGGCTTTTGGTTGTCATCATCCCATACTATGTTTTTTATAACGCTTTCCATGTAAACCTCGGAGAATTCATTTCCTCTCTTAACTTGGAAGACTTTAACGGTAGGATCAAAGGAATAAGCCAGCTTGTGCAAAAGCCAGATGGACTTGGCCAGTTTCAGGAATGCCTGGTAAAATGCAGTCCTCGGGTGCCCACCCCCCATCACGTAGTTCCTTTGATCTAAACTTCCGAAGAACGAAGCTTCCATCTTAGGGTGCACCACCATTAGGTACTTGTTCCGGCAAAATATTCCAAACGAGGAATCTGGGTTCTGGCTGAGCACGTCCAACGGGTCTATATCCTTCAAAGCAAGAAATTGATTGAAGAACCTGTTCCTTGAGTACAGAGGATCCTCAGACTTGATAGAGTAGCTTTCCTGCTGAAACCCACTGAATATTCTTTGACAGATGTGAGACTCAAATGCATACTTCTTGTGAGCTCTTTTTGCATAAACAACATCAGGTTCAATGGAACTAGCAGCGGCATCAAGGTCCCACCCGGCTGCTTTCATCATGTTGATCAGAGGCTTCGAAAAATCATGTATTGCTTTGAATGCAGCTTCCACAGCAGACATGAAGAGCGCAGGTGTTAAATCCACGGAAGCGAACCCATTTGCATCATCATCATCTTCTGATTCTTTGGTCGACAGACCTCTGAGCTTAAGATTCTTCTCAAGCTTTGTTCTCTTCTGATTGGCTTCCTCTATCTGCTGCTGCAACTGATGAATTTCCGAGTCTTTGTGCTGGATTTCAGACTGGAATTTCTTCACCATAACTTCATACGTTTTCAGGAGGCTTTGTTGTTCTTGTATCTCTGCAGCTAAGCGAGAGTCTAGATAAGAGATGCACAATGGTTTGGTGTTGTTTTCTCTGTAAAAATGTTTGAGCTCAGACAGATTCTTCAACTCTGAAATCACAAGTTTGTCGGCAGCTTGGATTTTATCAGGATCATATGGAGTATGAGCAGCTTGGAGCTGGATGTAAGCGGACTTCAACGCAGAGATATTGGTAAATACTTTTGATATTAAGGATTCTAGTGCATCTGGACCTTGATTCATTGATTCTTCCATGGGCTGAGGATGGACCTTTTGGCTGTTGCTCTCACGGAGTTGATTATCTTTCAACCCAGTGGCTAGCATAGCTACTGAAGAACTATGTCAAGTGAAGAATTCCTCAAAAAACAATGACAAACACCATAGAACCTGCAAGGTTCCTAATAGTTATCGGTAACAGAATGAATGTCATAACACAACTACCGGGCCAAAATTATCATTTCAAAGAGCGCTGCAACTTAAGTAATGAAGCATGAACCATAAAGACAATCGTGTACATGGGTATTAGAAAGACTATGAAGAGATGAAAGTAGATGACAGTATGCTGATGCATCGAAAATTTAAGCAGAACCATCCTTTCCCCTTAAAGAAGCCTATATAATGCCCTAAAACTATAAATGTTCACGTTAACAAGCCGCATACAGATCATCAGTCTCGCGGTGCTGTAACAACTAAGACATAAGGCATTTCAAGTACTCAAATCAACATCAAAAAAACCTTCCGAAGAACAGAAATGCATGTTGTTGAACCGAAACATAGCAACGAGCAATTAGCGAAATGCGTACCTATCAAGTCCAAATGACACCTTCAGATTACGTCCACCACTCATAATATACTCCTCACTCCTCCAGCCTAAATCTCCCAATTCTGATCACAACCCAAATCGAAAAAAAGGAAAACAAAGTATAAAGATTCACACTTTGAACTCCAAATAACCAGAAAAGGGAAGCCCCAAGTTTAAACCAAACCAAACTAACTCCTAGAGAAAACCGTAAAGGCGCGTAACTTTCTGGTACTTTCTAAGCCATTCCATTTCTTATTCATATAAACCGTGTACCTGAAGCCGGCAAGACAATAAAGAGAGGATCTTTTGAGTTCTTACCGTTCGCTTGCCCGCTGACCGGAGACGGTGGCCGGAGATGCAGCGGCGAGAACACCAGAGGGTACTAGGATCAATGGCCCGGAAGTTATAGAAAGATTTTTGGTTTTAAGAGTTTCAATTTTCGCTCGACACCCTAACTAAAAAAAAACAGCTGTTTTTATTTTTTACTGTATTCTACAGTTACTATCTTGTCATTTCTTCCCCAATCTTTTTTATCCTTTTGCTTGGCTTGGTTTGTTATTCAATTTTTTTTATATCGAGGTTTGACGCTTAGTTTTAAGTGGTGATTCTATCTATATCCAAATATTTTCTAAATTACCGAGTCTTAAGTTTTAAAAAATATTATTAGAAATTCATATCTCCAAATAATCAAATCGGCTTTTGTTAACTTTTTTGAATGAAGGAAAAAACCAGCTTTTGTATTTGTACTTCATGGCGTTGTTAAAGTTAATTTTTTATTTTTTTGGTTTGGTGAAAAAGATGAAGATTTGGGAACACGCATGCGTGTTGGAATCTACAATGATGAGTTTTGAGATATTTTGCTTATTGATTAGATCTATTTATTCATCAAAGAAAAAAAATTAAATATATTGTAAGTTCCTTCTCGTTGATGGAAAATCAAGAGGCGTGCCATTATAAAAGAAACATATCCATGTTCCCCATAAAGTAAAATGTACTGCAAAAGGTTTCTATTGGAAGGTCTTGAGTACCTAGAAGAAATAGCAATCTAGCATCGAATTAGCTTTTTTTTAAAAGGGCATTTCCAAAAAAATTATAAAAAAGACGGTGTTCCTATGCAAGAATTTGAAAACTTAGTTGTTCGAAAAATAAGCACGGGCAAAGATAAAGAGTCGAAATAAACTGAATTAACAAAGAATCAGATAATGTGATGTGGAAAAACCTTCTGGACCGAGGCTAGAATATTTGTGGGCTGGGCTTACGAGATGGTATTTGTAAAACTTTTGCATGGGCTTTTATTTATTGTGTTACGTTAGCTTTGTTCATCATATTCTGGTAATTAACTATAGAGCAGAACGTAATTATTTCCTATGATTTTAACTCTTTTGGAACAATTAAATCTCAAAATGAACTATATATCTTGGGTGCACCCTAGCTTGTGTTCCAACTCTATGATCACTCAGACGTTAGTTTAGGCTCTCCTATGAAGAACTAATGAAGCTTCTTCATTCTCGAGTGTCTCAAGTTAAATTTCCTCCATCGGTTGTACCTTGTCTCGCTTCTCAAGTGATATGGCCTTGTACCTCTTTGCACAAACAATGAAGGCTACAAGGTTAGCTGCAGTTAGTGCAGCCGAGAGGAAGAAGAATCTGTCCAAATGGCCATGGTTCAAGTTCGGCGGAACCCAGCCCGGCTGCCCGTGAGCCGATGTTATCTTCGTCACCACGGTCAGGATGATACTGCAAATGTAGCTTCCTAATGCGGATGAAGACATTGACAGGCCGACCCCTAAGCTTTTCAATGCGTCCGGGGTTTGAGATGCGAAGAATTCCATCTGCGCCACGTACACGAAAGCCTCCGAGACGCCTACGAGGACGTACTGTGGCGTCTGCCAGAAGATGCTCAACGAGCTGGTTTCTCCGGCACCAGTAACAGCGAATCGTCGCCTTTGTTGCTCGACGATTCCTGCAAGTAGCATGGCGATTATAGCAATGCCGAGACCGATCCCGATCCTCTGTAGCTCGCTCGGAGGATTAGGCTCCCTCTTAGTTATTCTGGTGAATGCGGGGAGGATGACCTTGTCGTAGAGTAGGATGAAAACGGACGTGCTTATAATGTCGAAGACCGTCATACTGGCCGGAGGGAATTGGAACTTGAATATTGCTCTGTTCATGGCTGCTCCTTGTTCGACGAAGAGAGACAGCATCTGGATGAACACCATCGATGACATTACAGTGCAGAGCCAAATGGGCAGTAATCTCAACACACATTTCACCTCTTCTACTTGGGTGACAGTGCAAAGCCTCCACGGATTTCGTATCAATTCGCTTCGGCCTTGTTCTTTGGCTATGTCCGTTGGGGAAACAGTTGCAGCTTTGTCAAGAAACCTGTTTTTTTTTGTCCAGAATCAACATTTAGTCCATCATCAAAATGAGGAACGAGGATAAAATAAATGAACCAGAAACACATCACCTTAAGCCAGTAGAATGGAGAATCCGCCTCGCGCCATTCGTTTCACCTTCTGGGACATCAACTCCATGAAGTCCTTCAACATTCGGCGGTACCTTAATATTGACTTTCCGAATCGCAGCCACGACCACCTGGGAGAACCTCGAGATGGGATTCCCGGACGCCCTGACGTGCCTATACTTCAAGCTACGACGCAAGAACAACAGCTGAGCAACAGCAGCACAGCCACAACATATAGAGAAACCAAGAACCCAGTAACCCATATTCTCCAAGTAGACCAAAACTGTCTCCGAAATCAAACTTCCCAGGTTCAATGCCACGTAAAAGTAGCTGTAATAAGATGTCTTGGACTGGTTCTCGACGGGATCTTCTTCGTCGAATTGGTCGGCACCAAACGTGGCCAATGCTGGCTCACTGGCTCCATTTCCCAGTGCAATCAAATAGACTGACAGATAAAACATGGCTATCCCAATTGGCAGCTGCGGGTCACAAACCTCGCCAATTCTTCCACATGTTGGAGGTTGAAGCAGGTACTTGTGAGTTGAGAAGGAGAGTGTCACCAGTCCCTACAACAGCCGTCACTCCATTATCATATCGTAATATCGAGATATCTCACTGAACCGACTAATAAATACGAACTAGAGATGGGGTGACTTACAATTATAAAGATGACCTGGAAGGTGACAATGGTTAGATATCTGCCTAAGTAAGAGTCGCTGAGGAAGGCTCCCATTAGAGAGAAGAGATAGGTGGTCGCCATCCACCTTGTGAAGGTGTTGGCTGCCTCTGCATTTGTCTGCCTCAGTACGGACTTGGAGTACAATACCATGTTCACCTCGACTCCTGCAAAGGCTAGTGTCACTAGCCCTTGATTCACTGTCAAATTAAAAGAAATAACGAGTCATTTCAACAATAATCACGGGATCAACTCGTCGCTCGCTTTGATACTATATTTATATCTATATCCAATCCGAAAGTAGGAAATCACCTAGCAAGACCATTCCGCATTTCCAGCCACCTGTTTCTGTTTTGAGAGCTGGATTGCCCTTCCAATTTAGCGATCCATCTTTGGTGAACTCGTTATCAAGTGCAACCTCGTCGTCGTTCTCTGATTGTCTCAAATCAACCACCTTCCCACCAAAAACATAAAATTTTCGTTTTCTAACACGTTATTAACGGACCCAAAAACAGTAATCTCGTGGTAAGAATACCAAAAGAAGTGTACCCGAATAATACTCGACTTTAAATATCACGATTTCTTAAACATAAAGCATGTATTTATCAAGTGTAACATAGAAAATTGATTTTGCTAATTAAGTGCCAGAGTCTGGACGTAATTTTCTTATTTACGGTGAAAAAGTCCAAAGGTAGTTAATTACTAAAAGAAATAAACAGTTGAAATCCTAGTTCCCGAGATTCTGCATTAAATGCATTAATTGACATTATCGTTTTCCACATACCAGATGCTCTCTCACCACAAAGCCGTTCAAGAATCAATCTTTCCTATTTATCAATTTAAAATAATAAAAACAACATCTGACCATTTCAATTCGAAAATTTCTGGTTCCTAAATCCAAGACGAGTGATGTTCTTATTACATATGAGCAAGTTAAAACTTTTTACGAGGAGGGTTCACTTCTGAAAGCAATGCAATGGAATCTCGGGTTCAGTCTTTAGTCTTAACGAACAGATGAGAAATCCACGAGAGGGCCAAAAGAAAATGTGCATACTTGGTTAAAACTGATGGTAATTACAGTAATCAATTTACCTGAAACGACTTAAGAGTATTGATCTCCGGTGGAGGTAGGGGTGAGATTTGATTCGTCTCCATTAACAAATCTAAACACTTGATTAGCTAGCTAGCTGATCGCCTCTTCTTTTTGGGCCAGAGGGTCTAAACGATAAAGAGTGTGAGCTTTTGAAGAGTGGTTAGGAGGTGATTATTTAAGTGTGCGCACATATATATATATAAATAATTATACCAACAAGTTGTAATACTTGGAACGTATCAATTGGGTATATTTATACATCCCACTTTCTTTGTTATGGTCAAAATTCGCGTCAAGCGGGTCTCCTTCCCACATGTCATTTAAAGAATGTTTGACTAGTTTATGAAAACTTCGGTTATTTATTGCTTGTGCACTTTTATTTATGACATTTGTTATTTGGTTACGTTGGCGAAGGATCGAGTTTGTTACCATTATTAATTAGAGAATCGACGTGTGTGCATTAATTGGAATCCCAGAATGACATGTGAAACATGAAAGTCTCTTAGAAGTCAAAAAACGTTACATGAAAGTCTCTTAGAAGTCAAAAAACGTTACAAGGTTGCGTGAAGATGACAACTTTAACATTATATTCAGTGATATTTTATGAGTTACAGACTTCATATGAAAGGTAGTTTTTCGATGAAATGTTAATTTAACTGGTAGTTGGCGCTAATGTGGATTCTAATTGTTAGTTGTTTGTATTGACTGAAAATTAATAATATATTTATTCTCAACAATCGACTAATAAAAAGATGAATTTATTTAATATATGATGCAATTAAAGAGGTAGTCTCTTGCGACATGCTCATTTCGAAAATATACCATGCTTACTTTTAATTCGCAATGAATAGAGGCGGAAAAGATAAAGAAGGATTAAAGAAATAATATGGCTAGATTTACGATTAAAGAGAATCGCAACACAGGCAAAAAGATCATGATTTATAATCCCCATGTTCTGTTACTTCATGCTTATGTCGGCTCAAAGTGGTCAACATACAAGTCAAAGGCGATTTGCATGTCTAATTTAATTATTGTCTTGTAAACGTCATGACTTCCTACTCTGGTCTAGTCCCTAGTCTGTCTCAAGGGTCAAAGGTGTTGCTCCTTAATTAGTGAACTCCAAAACAACTAGATCACGAGTACAGGAATGCCTCCCTCATTTATCATAGTTTTCATGTAACAAAATGAAATTTTACATTACAAATTTGACTATGACATTACGATGACATCATTAATCCGGTAAATTCAGCAGAGAAGGGAATCGGAGTATCATCTGTACTTTTAGAAATTCTTTTAACATAATAAAACAATTCATGAGATAGTATTGAAACTCGAAAATAATTTTTTGACATTCTTATTTTCATTTTTAGCGTGAAGTAAGAAATCGATTAAACATTGTGGTGACAAAGTATCATTGTTGTCAATTGTGTTAAAAAGGAGAACGCAAAGACCAACAAGAGACGGGTGACCTGGATTAAAAAAAAACATATATCATTAAAAAGTCGACCGAATTTAACTGAATATTATTAGAGTTAAAAAAATCGGAAAACAAAGTAGAGTAAACTGCGTGGACTGTCTGCCGGAGAGCCTCAAATGGTAGATCGGCCCACTGGGCTTTAAGTACATTGCACTCCCGCCGGTTGCAATAAAAGTTGTTAGAATCTAGATTTAATTTTTGAAAATTTATAATTTATTAGATCCCATGCAAGATTATAGTTGAAACAGATTGATGAGAGTCTAATAATAATTTTTAAAATTTCACGATTTTACGAATTGTAAATGTGGAATTTTCTCGGGACTGAATTCAGTCCTGAACAGGTAAATGAGTCCAGGACCGTCCTGGAAGAAAAAAGGGAGGCGGAGAAGAGAAAAGGGAGACGAGGTAAGAGAAAAAGGAGGCGCACGCGCATGATTTTGGTTTTGGAACCTAATTAATTAATAATCATTAACTAATTACTATTAATTACTGATTATTATAATCGACCATTAATTATCGACCATTGATTAATCAAATATTCAAGTGGTTTAGCAAATTATGTTCAAGTGGTTTTATTGGTACGTTCAAGTGGTTTGCCAGTTAATGTTCAAGTGGTTTTCTTAGTATGTTCAAGTGGTTCTCAATGTATGTTTAAGTGGTTTTTGCCTAGTATGTTCAAGTGGCTTTGTTAGTATCTTCAAGTGATTTTCTTAGTATGTTCAAGTGGTTCTCAATGTATGTTTAAGTGGTTTTTGCCTAGTATGTTCAAGTGGCTTTGTTAGTATCTTCAAGTGATTTTCTTAGTATGTTCAAGTGGTTGTCAGTTAATGTTCAAGTAGTTTTCTTAGTACGTTCAAGTGGTTTTCTTAGTATGTTTAAGTGGTTACCAATGAATGTTAAAGTGGTTTTCAGGAAAATGTTCAATTGGTTTCCTTCTATATGTTCAACTAGTTTTCTTGAATATGTTCAACTAGTTTTCTTAATATGTTTAACTAGTTTTGCCAAAATCACTTTAATGTATTGTCAAAACCAATTTCAGGACGGTCATGGAAATGACTTTCAAGACCGAATTCAGTCCCGATTTTTTCTACTCTTCCGAAAAAAGGGAAAGATAAGGGAAAACAGTTTCAGGGTTCCTTTCAAAATTAAAAATTTACCCGTCAAAACTAAACAACGAGGATAAGTCAATAATTTTAGCTTTTCAACGGCAATGAATTAAAGGCTCAAATAAATCAAGACATTTTTTTCTTAAAAGATAAATAAATCGTCTGACATCGGTTAAAATTTGATATCGACATTTAATCTCTTCATTAGAGACAGTATGGTGACCCCAAAAAATGCTAGAATTCGAAACAACTAAACCCAGTTGTAGAAATGAGTTGGCAAGTTGGAGTTCAATTTATTAGCAACAAAAAAATATAATATTTTAGACATAAACAAAGCCACTAATTAATGTTCTAAATTGTTTGACCACGACAAACCATCTCGTAGCCTTCCTTCATCATGGTGATATATTTATGTGGGCGCCCAATTTCCCTCCCACCCTATAAAATAAAATAAGAAGAAATAAAAAAGAAAATGTTGTCTCCCCTAACCTCCACTATGTCCCGCCTAAACCTTGTCCCTAAACCCCCGCTTCTCTCCGTACTTAAGACTCTCGCTGCCCCCAAGGCAGCACCAACGCGGCGCCGTTTCGCTTCCTCCATTAAGCCTCAGATGGCCTCCGCCGCCGAATTGGTCGTCCTCGGCATCGAAACTAGCTGCGACGACACCGCCGCCGCTGTCGTATGTCGTTTTTTAGTTCTCGTCATATCTATATTGCCCACTTATACGCGAGTTTTGTTCTTTTGCCATTTTACTTGGGAATTTTTTTTTCTTTTTTAATCCGAATTTGTGTTTTTATTCCAGGTTAGAGGCGACGGAGAGATTCTTAGCCAAGTAATTTCGTCTCAGGTACTTATTTAAACCGATCCCTGCTTTTTACCCTCTTTATCCAAACGGAAAATTAAGAAAATGTTTTATATTTTTGTGCTGAAGAAAAAGGGGGTAGAGAAATGCTCATTGAATTTAAGTTTTGGTTGTCAGCATTGGCTTATTTTTAATCTGTTCCGGGTTCATTAGGCAGATTTGCTCGAACGTTATGGTGGCGTCGCTCCCAAGATGGCGGAAGAAGCTCATTTGCAAGTGATTGATCGGGTGGATGCCATCTCTATGCAATACGCCTGTTTCATTTCGGTCAACCATGTGAATTGGTTGTTCGATAGTGCTGAATTATTGAGTTGGCTTGTGGCAGGTTGTAGATGAAGCTCTCGATAAAGCCAATCTAACTGCCAATGATTTATCAGCTGTGGCAGTCACCATTGGCCCGGGTCTAAGCCTTTGCCTCCGTGGTAATTCATCTGATGCGTTCTTTCTGTCTCTGTATAACAACAACTCTTTTGTCTCCACCCGTATCATTTTATTGGAGGAAAACATCAAGTTGAAGAACTAATTATTTGTATGTGGATGCAGTTGGAGTTAGGAAGGCTCGCAAGCTAGCTGGTAGCTTTAATCTGCCTATCATTGGTATCCATCATATGGAGGCTCATGCTTTGGTTGCAAGGTAGGGAAGTACGACTTTAATCAACGTGAAATTTTCAGCAATAGCTCATAGCTAAGGTCTTTTAATAACCGAAGATTGATTAATGTATTGCTGCTATAGTCTCTTCAAATTTTGTGGCATAAAATATTATGTTAACTTGTTATTTGGTGTTGCTCTAGGTTGGTAGAACCAGATCTGCAATTTCCTTTCATGACACTGCTTATTTCTGGTAAGCATGTGCATTTAGTTCTTTTCTTAGCCTTTAAGTCTCTAGTTGTTTCTGTGTATTGTTGGCCTTTGCTCATTTTATTCGAACGACTCAGTTATGTTTAATGTTGAAAGATGAAACCGTGCTTTTGGTTTTTAGATCTAGGACATGACTTCGCTATAAGCAAAGCTTATCTCTGCCGTAAATGACAAACTTTAAAGACTAAGTTGGTAAAACTTGAGTGAACAGGTTTGAAATTACAGAAGCATATGGGAAATGACCTCAACAAATTTCATCCGAGTCGCGTAGTGGTGCTATTTGTTTTCTTAAGAAGATCATTATACCATTTTTAATGATATGCTCTTGCCTGTTGTTAAAGGAGGACACAATCTGCTTATACTTGCTCGTGATCTTGGCCAGTACACTCAGCTTGGAACTACGATTGATGATGCAATTGGGGAGGCATACGATAAGATAGCAAAATGGCTGGGCCTTAGTATGAGAAATAGCGGTGGACCAGCCATTGAGAAACTTGCTTGGGAGGGTGATGCAGAATCAGTTAGATTTTCGGTAAGTACAACTTTCTGGTGCATGGGGATGTATCTACCTTATAGCATTTTGCACCATATTTTGGTAGTATATTTATCTGATTTAGCTTTTCCTTGACTAAGCTCCTTTTTGGTGTTAGACGCCAATGAAGCAGCATAAAGATTGCAACTTCTCTTACGCTGGTTTGAAGACACAAGTGAGACTGGCAATTGAATCTAGAAACATGTATGTTGTCAAAACAATTAAATCTCCTTTATGTGGTACACTGACTTCTGCTATAAGTTTACTGTCATGGTTGTGTGCAGCAATGCTGGGGTTCCCATTTCCGCTGCAAGTGACCAAGATAGAAAGTCTCGTGCTGACATTGCTGCTTCTTTCCAGGTCGCATTTTCGCGCCCGAGAAATCTGCCTTGTTTCGGTTTCTCAGGTATCATTCTGGCTGCTTATAACAAGTTTTGTTTTTGCAGAGAGTGGCTGTTCTACATTTGGAAGAAAGGTGTGAAAGGGCAATTCAGTGGGCCAGAAAGATCGAACCATCGGTACAACATCTGGTAATGTGAAATCAATATTGAGTTGATCAACATCATAGAGTGCCATGTTCATTTTGCTGTTTCCTTAGCTCGTCTGGACTGTGCCTGGAGCTCTTCTTTTTTCTTCTTGTTGTAGGTGGTTTCTGGCGGCGTTGCTTCAAATCAATATGTTAGGACTCGCCTGGATCTTATTGTGAAGAAGAACAACCTTCAACTTGTTTGCCCTCCTCCTCAACTTTGTACAGATAATGGTAAGTAATCGTTGAGAAATTGCAAAGAGTGCATGCAATTGCATTCTTCTTTCAGCACCTCTATTTTAAAATGCTCATCTTGCTGTTCATCGAGTATTTGAGGAGATGATGCTTCAAAGGAGTTTGCTTAATGTCTCTCCCTCAAGGAAGACTCATGCAGTGATTTTGATCAATCAGGTGTGATGGTAGCATGGACTGGGATCGAGCACTTCCGCATGGGAAGATTTGATCCTCCTCCTCCTGCAGATGAACCGGAAGATATTGAGGTTTGTTGTGAATCAATACCATTGACTGTCTGGTTTCTTTATGCTAATTTGTCACTCTTTAACTTTCCTTTTCATTGCTTTCAAAATATTTAGATCAATAACATCCTCATGATCTATACTTCAAATAAAATTTTTATGTGCTTTCCTATATGGTCTCACATCCTAAATTTTTGGGTGACTTGATATGACTGAGAAATATGTTTGTTCTCATAGCAATATATAGGTCCATGACACACTCCAAAAAAGAATCGGTTCATGGAAGCTTTATCTTGTCATTGTTTTGCACATAATCTTTACATCGTAACTTTTGTTCAACGCGTCATCCATTGACGGAATGTCTGCATTCTTACCTATAGTTTGACCTGCGACCAAGGTGGCCACTGGGCGAGGTGCATGCTGAAGGAAGAAGTGAAGCTCGATCTATGAGGACAGCGCGAATCCATCCATCTCTTACATCTCTAATTCAAGCGTCTCTGCCACACCAATGACACATGCTCATGCGAGATTCTGGGAAGCGGCAAGGAAAAATGCTGCATATGATCACCGCTCGTGTTGCACAACTTACAATGGCATATTACTGTTGCTGCAAAAGATCAACTTCCTTTGAATCTTGAGATTACGGAGTCCACCGCGAGATCTCAGGGCAGAGCCGTTGCTGTATCAAGCCCCATGAGTTGGGAAGAAAAAGCCTTCATCCAAAGAGTGGTACGAGAAGACATGTTAACCAACCTGAACTGAGAGATACCATGGTGCTCAACAATGGAGACTATCTGCGGGACTTCGAACTTTATAAGACGGTAAGTTAATAGTTTGGCTTCTCAATTACAGAATTCCTGTTAAGTGAGCTTATAAATTGGACTATATGATTCGTTTATTGCTCTGACCTCCTTGTTTTCGAATACCAGATGCTATACTCCGTTGAACATAGTCTGGGATAATATATTATGATAGTTTTGACCAATATATTATGATAATATGAGCCTCAGTTCTTAAAATCCACGAACCATTTCTTTTCTTTTCATGTAAAAGAAACAGAGGATTGACCAGACTATATAACTAAACTTGTCAACGATCCGCCGACTTCCGCTGATCTTGCCATTTAATATTAGTGACTTGTTTTCCACGGAATCCTCTCCTCCTTTTGAATTCTATCGCTGTTCCGTGGCTTTTTACTGATTCTAAAATTACTCTAGATCAAAGGCATTTAAGATTTTTCTAATGTGCATCTAAAAAATAATTGTATTTTGTAAATCGATTAAATTTCTTATATCATATCATTAAAGAAACATGGCAATGCTATTTGGTGATCACGTTTGTCGACATAATTGGGTTCATTTTTTAAAACTAGACGCAGCGTATTAGTTTTTTCCACCTTCGAGTAATAGAAGTTAGTCTCATTGGTAAGAATATGGTACAAATCTTTCTTAAAATAGACGCTTAACACTCTTATTACACCGCTTATTAGGACACGTGATAGTTTAGGTCGAATGCAATTTAATAAGTTTTCGACAGGACATTCTTTGATCTTGATGCCTATTTAATTCTCCTCGTTGTTATCAACCTGACTCCTAATCATTATTTAAACTCTTTTTCTGGGCTTTGATATTCTACTTCGCCTCGTATAAAGGACAAGGTGCGTTTTTTTTATTTTATTTTTATGCTGACCGGAGAAACCAAAGACGGTCTAATTAGTACCCCCATTATTATCCTTTTTATTAAAGGGTATAAAATTAATAAATTAATAAGCCAGTAAATTAATGGAGGACGGAGTTTCTACAAATGAAAACAAACTCTTTTTATCCAATTCTTTTATCAGTAGAAAAACAAAATTCGTCAAAAAAAAAAGAAAAAAAAGAAAAGGACATATATTGAACGAGAGACGGAGCATATTCCAACATCCTACCCGCAGTCAACGGCCAAGATCATCTCACACCTCGTAGATCTAACGGACAGCTACACATCCACCTGTTAGCTCCTCTCAATCCTCTTTAGAAGATCAGAGGATCACATGACAATAGGCGTTAGCTTCCTCCTCGTCCACCCACTCTCTCCCGTCAAGCTTCACCCACTCTTCCCTCCGACGACGAATAGATAAATCAACAAATCCCAAATAAATATAATTTTTTTTAAAAAAAAAATTAAATATTTTATTTGACTTGAATTTTAATTAATCGATCGGATAATAATTTAACTAAAAAAAATACATAAAGCGATCCACCTCACACTCAGAGAGCTGCCTCAGCCTCTCCACAAACCCAAACAAGTGAGAGTAAAGAAGAAGAAAAAATGGCGACGACGACGACCTCATCTTTAGCCCTATCCCAAGCCCTACTGGGCCGAACCACCTCCGCCTCCGTCGCCTCCCCGGCCGACCACCGCCTCGCGATCCCGTCCTCCGCGGCTTTCTCCGGCCTCAAGGCGTCGGCTAGGCGGGGGGTTCGGGCGGCGTCTGCGAGGCGGGTGGTGCGCGCGGCCGCGGTGGAGACCGTCGGCGCGACGGCGGAGACGGCGCTCGTGGACAAGTCGGTGAATGCGATACGGTTCCTGGCGATAGACGCCGTGGAGAAGGCCAACTCAGGCCACCCTGGTTTGCCCATGGGTTGTGCTCCTATGGGCCATATCCTCTACGACGAGGTGATGAGGTATAACCCGAAAAACCCGTACTGGTTCAACCGCGACCGGTTCGTTCTGTCGGCCGGCCACGGTTGTATGTTGCAATATGCCCTCCTCCACCTTGCCGGCTACGACAGCGTCAAGGTCCCTTCCACTTTTCTCTTCTTTCTTTGTTGTTCCGAGGAAAAAAAATGGAATCTCGGAATATAATAAAGATAGAATCTTTTTATCTGGGTTCTTTTGTTCTTTTTATGGACTTTGTTTCTGTGGATTTTGGATTTGGCAGGAAGAGGACTTGAAGCAATTCCGACAGTGGGGAAGCAAGACACCTGGCCATCCCGAGAACTTCGAGACTCCTGGGGTTGAAGTTACCACTGGTTCGTTCCGTAAAACTCGTGTTGTTATCGGATGAGTAATTTCCGGGGGATGGCATTTGATCTGAAACTTGTTCTTGTTTTATTTTAGGTCCTCTGGGACAGGGTATTGCAAATGCCGTCGGTTTGGCGCTTGCTGAGAAGCACTTGGCTGCTCGATTCAACAAGCCTGACGCGGAGATTGTTGACCATTACACGTATGTTACGACAGTGACCTGGTTGTTTCATTGTTCTTTAGTTGAGATGGATCATAAATCTGTGGGGTTTCCATTCTTGTCCCCTTTGTTTTCTCAGGTATGTCATCTTGGGAGATGGTTGTCAAATGGAGGGGATCTCGAACGAAGCTTGCTCTCTTGCCGGACACTGGGGCCTCGGGAAGCTGATTGCCTTCTATGATGATAACCACATCTCCATTGACGGTAGCACGGATATTGCGTTTACTGAAGATGTTGATAAGCGTTTTGAGGCCCTTGGGTGGCATGTCATCTGGGTGAAGAATGGTAACACTGGCTACGATGAGATTCGTGCTGCCATCAAAGAGGCCAAGTCTGTTACAGACAAGCCTACTATGATCAAGGTTAGATGTCCAATATTTCGTAACGTCAGTTTGGTCCAATGGTCTCTGGAAAATCAGTCTTTTAGATAGTAATCTTGCTGCCCACGGAATTCTTGTTTGTACCTATGATGTTCTGCTTGATGCCATGATGAATTCTTTGTTGAATTTGCAGGTGACAACAATCATTGGTTATGGGTCTCCCAACAAGTCAAACTCCTACAGTGTACATGGTGCTGCACTTGGTTCCAAGGAAGTTGAAGCTACCAGGAGCAACCTTGGATGGCCATTCGAGCCCTTTTTTGTCCCAGAGGAGGTTAAAAAGTAAGTATGCTGGACAATCTCTTCCATCTTCTACGGTATGAAGGGGTTGACTTGCTAATCACCCGAGTTCTTGCATTTCCATAGGCATTGGAGCCGCCATGTCCCAGAGGGTGCTGCTCTAGAAGCTGAATGGAATGCCAAGTTTGCCGAGTATGAGAAGAAGTACAAGGAAGAAGCTGCAGAACTGCTTTCTATTGTCAAGGGCGAGTTGCCTGCTGGTTGGGAGAAAGCACTCCCTGTGCGTAATCCTTTTCATCTTATTGGCCGTGTTTAAACATGAAGTTCAAGTTTCTTTATGAAGGTTCCATTACTTTGCAGAATAAATTCATTTCACTTTCCTTATTGGACCTTTTTATGTGTGCAGACTTACACCCCTGAGACCGCTGCGGATGCCACCAGGAATCTATCTCAGGCAAACCTTAATGCACTTGCCAAAGTGCTTCCTGGTCTTATTGGTGGCAGTGCGGATCTTGCCTCTTCCAACATGACCTTGTTGAAGATGTTTGGTGACTTCCAGAAGGATACTCCCGAAGAACGCAATGTTAGGTTCGGTGTCAGGGAACACGGGATGGGAGCCATTTGCAATGGCATTGCTCTTCACAGCCCGGGTCTTATCCCATACTGTGCAACTTTCTTCGTTTTCACTGACTACATGAGAGCTGCAATCAGGATTTCTGCCTTGTCTGAGTCTAGAGTCATCTATGTCATGACCCACGATTCAATTGGTCTCGGGGAAGATGGACCGACTCATCAGCCAATTGAGCACTTGGCTAGCTTCCGTGCAATGCCCAACTGTTTAATGTTCCGCCCAGCTGACGGAAACGAAACTGCCGGTGCATACAGGGTTGCTGTCCTCAAAACGAAGACACCATCTATCCTCGCTCTCTCTAGGCAAAAGCTGCCAAACCTCGAAGGAACCTCTATTGAGGCAGTTGAGAAGGGCGGGTACATTCTCACGGATAACTCGACAGGGAACAAGCCTGATGTTATATTGATTGGAACCGGTTCAGAATTGGAAATCGCCGTGAAAGCTGGCGAGGAGCTGAGAAAGGAGGGGAAGACTGTAAGAGTTGTGTCATTTGTTTCGTGGGAACTCTTTTACGAGCAATCGGATGCCTACAAGGAGAGCGTGTTGCCTGCTGCTGTAACCGCCAGGGTCAGCATAGAGGCCGGATCAACATTCGGGTGGGAGAAGGTCGTCACAACCCAAGGTAAGTCCATCGGTGTCGACCATTTCGGAGCGAGTGCACCTGCCGGTAAGATTTACAAGGAATTTGGTATTACCGCGGAGGCTGTTATTGCAGCAGCGAAATCACTTCTTTAGGCTACTACCTCTGATATATCCATTCCAGAATGATCTATTTCAAGCCCAGGAGGTCTGTTGTTCCAAAAATAAAGCATAAAAGTTTTATGTTCTTCTGCTGCTGCTGCTTAGTGGTCAATGGGACAACGTAGACCAGGAGAGAATTGAGTTTTTTTAGATTGTTCTTTGAATTTGTAACATCCCAAATACATTTTGTAATCATTTCTGGCTCTGCTTCTAATGAGGTTCCAAGACAATAATACACTTTGTTCCTAGAATCCCAATACACTAAATATAACTCATAGGCCAAAGGGCTTGGACTGGTCGAATTGATCGACTCAGCGACCACGGTATCGTGCTAACCAGAATAAAAGTTAACCGAGTAGCTGAAAACTCTTCATTTGGTGGCCATACCAAGAACAGAACCCAATCCTCTTATAACCCTTTATTTTCTATCCAATAATTCCCAGTTGCTAGAAAATGGGCTCCACCAAATTGACGTTTCTTGTCATTTTTTAGGGTCCACAACGTGAGATGGACGATGTTGACCCCTTCCCGTAAGGATTTGTGGTTTTTGTGGCTCTTGATTGATATCTATCCATATTGTATGTTCATCGGAAAATAATGTAAAAGATGGGTAATGGGAAATTGGACTTGGGCCGTTTGCTTGTGATATATCTTATCCTTTAGCCAACGGCTACCATGCAACTAGCGGGCCCCCCTCTCCTAGCATCTACTTTATACTGCAAGCATCTACATTGATCCCGCCCAAATTTATGCCGACATTTAACGTTCATTTGGTGATAAAATTTCAGAGAAAACAAAAAAAAAATTGAATATATTCCCGATCAAATCTTATTCGGATGAGTTCTTTTTTATAAATATCTCGGACGATGAAGTACATGTATGAGCGCATGTATATCTAACAGACCGAAAAAAAAATGCACATCTTTTGGCGATATGAATTTTGGGTGGCAACAAGCCACCAACCTTCTACTGTTTTTGGGCCTTTATGGTCCAAAGCCTTTTGGATATTGTATGTAAGGAAGCCCAACAAATAGTTGGTAATTGGAGGCCCAGGCCCAGGCCTGGGTCCAGAATATTGAGTTTTCTAACTTTTTCTCTGTCAAAAAACTGAAAAGCGAGGCGCCTAATTCCGGCCCCGCCAAGAGTTGGACTCGACGAGGGAGACAAAACTGATTGAATCTAGCTACCTACTTCATTGGATTTTATCAAAATCAAACCAACTCATCCTGCCTACTTCTCATTTATCAACCGGGTCGGTATACTTACATCATAGTAACAAAATTGACTTCAATAAAATACTAGACAAGTCCATAAAATATGGTCACCGATAAAAAAAATAATTGCAATTTTATAGACGTGGTAAATCAACTTATACTCGGATTGACTTCAAGTTAACTAATAGTATTGAATTTAATTTATTGGAAATAAATGCCAAGTAGTAGTGCAAAAAATGCCAGGTGCATCTAAGACTAAGTTTCCACGGGCCATCTACCTACCTGCGTCAAACTTGTCGTCCTTATTTTAGTATGACGGAATTCGATAAAATACTAGACAAGTCTATAAAATATGGTCACCGATTAAAAAAAAGGGTGCAATTTTATAGACGTGGTAAATCAACTTATACTCGGATTGTATATTTTGTTATATAATCTTTTACATCGAACTTTTTCTCTTAATAAATAAATTAAAATAACCCGACCCTCAGTCCAATTCCATAATTCCCGGACTACGTAACGGAAAACGCATTTACCAACTAATGAAACGACATTGATCTTAATTACGGAATTTTCCAAAATGGCAGCCGCCACAGATCAAAGACCAGATAAAAAAAAAAGAAATTAAACTCTTTTCAGTTTTGACCATTTGGGGGTTGGTAGGATCAGTACAGAAAGAGTACAAAGTGTGTGTATCTAAGCAAAAGGGAAGAACTTGGAACTCTTCCTTACCAACCACCATCACCACCACCAACCCACCACCACCCAACCCAACAACTAACACTTACATCCCAGAGCTCGTTGTTCTGTCTTAACCGGTTATCGATTTTGAGTTATTAAAAATATATATTTAAAAAAAACAAACAAACAAACAACCACCCATTAATCCTCATTCCACCAAACCCCCAAAGACCCAAGCTTTATACGTTTCCACACCTCCAAAGATCACCAAACTCACCTCTTGGTAGTGCCAATTCCCGAGTTGGTTACCATGGCTCAGGCGACCAGAGCTCACCACACTTTCGCCTCTTCTCCGATCAAGCCTTCGAAACCGGTTAAAACGCCGGGTTTGGTGTCGTTTCGGACAGGTTTCGGTAGTGGGTCGTCGAGTTGTTTCGTGGGTTTGAAGAGTGCCAATAGGAGGATGAGTGGTTGTTTCCGGGTCTTGGCTTCGGTTGCTACGGCCGAGAAGCCCTCGACGGTTCCCGAGATTGTGTTGCAGCCCATCAGAGAGATCTCAGGGAAGGTTACGTTGCCCGGTTCGAAGTCCCTCTCTAATCGTATTCTCCTCCTCGCTGCTCTCTCTGAGGTATAATTCTCTATCTGAATTGTCAAGTTCTATCCTCTTTCCGCTTTCATGTTGGTTTTATGTGCTTTCTTGCGGATTTTGGGTTTGTTATTGTTTTGAGGTTGTTGGTTATATGAGAATAGTGGAATTTTGGTGCATATAGAGGAATGGGAAGGGTTGTTGCTGCAATTTCGAAGGGGCGAAGCTGGTTTGGATGAATTGGGAAGAGAATGATGATGTTAGTTTGTTTAATGAAGAGATTTTCTGGTTGTGCTTCTGCTTGAGATAGCAATGGGTCGGAATATTGCGTAAAGGCAAGGGGAGATGAGTAATAGTTGGTCCTTGTCTTGATCAGGGCCACTGCTGCGTTTGCAGTTTCCTTTTCACATCTTCTATTTTTTTTTTATAACAATGAAGGTGGAAAGAATATCATGCTCGTTCCCCCGGTGAATCAGAGGTGAGATGGATTGCGTTGTTTGGAGCTCTGCGGTTGTTTCCCAGAAAGGAGTCTTGTCTATTATTGTTATATTTGTGGCATCAAATTGTGTATGAGTATGATCTAGGATGAGCTGCCAAGAGGATGATATGAGTGCATGTTAATAGTGAAATAATAAGCAAATGGTCTTAAGTTACATGACATGAGTTTTCTCATGGGGTTCGTTAGTTATGCTCTTGCTTATTTTCCAGGGTACAACAGTGGTTGACAATTTGTTGAGTAGTGATGATATACACTACATGCTTGGTGCCTTGAAGACACTTGGGCTGACTGTTCAAGACAATGGTGAACTAAAACAAGCCATTGTAGAAGGTTCTGGCGGTCTATTTCCCGTTGGCAAAGAGGGGAAGGATATTGAACTTTTCCTCGGTAATGCTGGAACAGCAATGCGTCCATTGACTGCTGCAGTTATTGCAGCAGGTGGAAATTCAAGGTCAGTTTATTCTTTTTTCCGTGCAAAAATATCCAAAAGACTTTCCGTGTGGTCTAACTGCTACTTAATATTTTTCAGCTACACGCTAGATGGGGTTCCTCGCATGAGGGAGAGACCTATTGGAGATTTGGTTGTTGGTCTGCAGCAGCTTGGTGCAGATATCACTTGTTCACCTACAAACTGCCCCCCTGTTCGCGTGATTGGAAAAGGTGGTCTTCCTGGGGGAAAGGTCTGATTCTTATCGCACATTACGTTGACCTACTGCTGCTGTTGAATGACAATTCATTTTCTCTTGCTCACACTGCTATAATAGCGAAGTTGATTGATGCCAAAGTGATTAGTTGATTTGGCCTTTATTTTCACTGAATTAATATTCAAACCTTACACCTTTCTGCCTCTCTTTCCAGGTTAAGCTCTCGGGATCAATTAGTAGTCAATACTTGACGGCATTGCTCATGGCAGCTCCTTTGGCTCTGGGAGATGTAGAAATTGAAATAATCGATAAATTGATTTCTATCCCTTACGTTGACATGACTTTGAAGTTGATGGAGCGCTTTGGTGTTTCTGTGGATCACAGTGCAAACTGGGATCGTTTCTTCATTCGCGGAGGCCAAAAATACAGGTATATCTGTTGCAGAGGTGATGGCTGTAGCTTTCTAGTTGCTGATTTCGTTGCCACTAAATCTTTAATTTCAATTAACCAGGACTCCTGGAAGAGCTTTTGTGGAAGGTGATGCTTCTAGTGCCAGTTACTTCCTAGCAGGTGCAGCCATCACTGGTGGAACGATGACTGTTGAAGGCTGCGGGACAAGCAGTTTACAGGTACTTACTTCTCGGAAAAGTTAACAATGTTGATGTGCTTCTAATTTTTTTTTTCTACCTGTGATTTTTTCAATTTAAATGATCGGTGGGTACTTGGATCATGAATGTCATTAAGCTTATAATCAAAACCTTAGCCTCTGCCTTTGTTTGTTTGACAATGCTCCTATCTTGGCTTATAATGGTTTCCTTTGCTGCTTTCATGAAAACAAAGGGAGATGTAAAGTTTGCAGAGGTTCTTGAGCAAATGGGAGCAAAAGTTACTTGGACTGAGACTAGTGTTACCGTCACTGGGCCACCTCGTGATCCTTTTGGCCGTAAACACTTGCGTCCCGTTGATGTCAACATGAACAAAATGCCGGATGTTGCCATGACTCTGGCAGTGGTTGCTCTTTTCGCCAATGGCCCTACCGCCATCCGAGATGGTATGTCTCTGCTTGTACACATGTACTCCCATTGATGTGAATCTTTGATCTAGTATGGAGTTTTAGTTGAGGTTTCTTACATTTGTGTGATCCAGTGGCAAGTTGGAGAGTGAAAGAAACGGAAAGAATGATCGCAATCTGCACAGAACTCAGGAAGGTCAGTCTTTGATGCATTTATTCCGAATTCCCTTAGAGTATTTGAGTTCTTAGGCGCAGTACACCTAACCCCAACCTTTAAATGACTTCAGTTGGGCGCGACCGTGGAAGAAGGGCCAGATTACTGCATCATCACTCCACCGGAGAAGCTGAATGTGACCGAAATTGACACATATGATGATCATCGGATGGCCATGGCTTTCTCGCTCGCTGCGTGTGCGGAAGTTCCGGTCACCATCAAAGACCCAGGTTGCACTCGCAAGACATTCCCCGACTACTTCGAAGTACTGGAAAGGTACACCACGCACTAGGCCGCGGTCGAGCATCGACTGCGTACACTAGAAAGAGTGCGAGATAGAGTGAACGAAGCACGGCGTAGGGGGGTTTTGTCCGTCGTCGAAGGCACAGCTAGGGCGGGACTAGAACAACCGTTCTCCATTATCTTGTGTGAAATCAAGCTTGTATTGTTTTGTCTATTTGGGGTGGAGGCTTGAGAGTTATTACTTGTAGGAAAGTGGGACATGAACTTGTTCAATTAATTTGTATTCTATCGTAATGTTATATGATGGGTCAATAATATTGTGCCAAGAGCACAATTGAATAGTCCAATTACCAAGCATTTCTTCCTTGTATCCCAAATGGACTACTTTCATGTTAAGATCAACATTTCAAAATCTCTCAACACATTGCAATACGAGGATTTTAATAAAATCAGATTTACGTTAATTAACAAGGAATTGATAAGAAAAACCGTATCTTGATTGAGAAAGAAAAATCGTAAGTTAATTGAGAAAGAAAAATCGTAAGTTAATTGAGAGATCTCGAATTTGAGTCATTGAAATTTTTGGTGAGTTAAATAATTGTTGGAAAAGATTTGTAATTATTCAAAAACTTTACATGTTTTCAATGTCAGTCCATTAAGTTTCAAACTCATAAGGAAATCTTTATAAATTTTTTTATAAGTAAAATTTTGTATTCAACTTGAAAATACTAGAGAGAATAGTTACACAAATGTACCGAGGTCCTATGCCTAAGATGCTAGAGGCACTCATCAATCCAAATAAGTTACGAGTTAATAAAAATATATATGAGTTTGAATTTTTGGAATTGCAGAAATGTTATTAAAAAAGTTTTGCATCATCCAAAAAATTTATCCGCAGTCATCTAGATTTTTATGTCAGTGATAGTTAAAATATATATTAGAATCAAGTTAATGCCATTTCAAGATGATGATCGTAATAATCAAAAGGTTGGCGTCATGACTAATTTGTCTTCGTATAAAAATTATAACTTCCCAACAAAAAAATATAAAAAGTTTCTCAAAAGAACAGTTAGAATATCCTTCTAAAAACAAAAACAAAAAATGGAATATGTAGCAAAAAGTCCAATGGGCCTCCAATAAAAAAAAAACAAGATCACGGGCCATCTTGATGGCAATCAAATTATGTAATGACTAATGAGGAGGACGAGATTGAAGTATATTCTCAGATTTAGGCAGCAGCTTACGAGTCTGTCCACAATGAGAGGAAAACATGTTCTTCCACTTCAATATTTTTATTAAAAATCGGTGAGATGCCCATACACACTCACCGGTAACAATCCCAAATTTGAGATTGAAACTAATCTTATATTCTCGGGTCCGATTTTTTAAACTGAAAAACTAATCTACTGAATTTCATACATTATATCATATAATTTAGGAAATTTTGATTTTTACCCTCGATATTTTTAAATCAAGTCGGTGAGATGCTCATACACTCTCACCTTACTTTTTCCACCCAATATTTCGCAAGTGTCATGTGACATTTAATTTTATCTCTCGTCGATGCATGCAATATTAATTATTATATGATATGTCGGCCCATCTACAAAATGAACACCAGCATTAAAACGTATACTCGTCGTGCGTTATTTTTCAACGGTTTGTCACATGGGGTGGTGGTTGTGGTTAGCACTCTAATTTTGTATGACTAAGATAATTAGATCAAACCAAAATAATTGATTTGTAATTGAAAAATAAACTAAAGCTTTTCATCTTATATTTTACACCGTCGGATCCTTAAGACAATTGTGTGGCTGGTTTGCCAAATCCAAGGGCTATATTTTTAGGGGAAGTGCATGAAAGGTCAATTAGGTGAAGGTAATGATTGTGATTATGAAATGTGAGGATTCTCACGACATGGAAACACGATACAATTTTCTTCAACGCCACTCTTTCTCTGTTTCTCACCTTTTTGTTGTTTACATATTATTTTTTCTAGAACTATTTCCATCGAAAGATTGCCAATCGCTATTTAAATTATTGCAATGTATATAGTTTGTGTTGCATTTTCTACAAAGTAATTAGATTTCGCTCCTAATCGACTTATATTAATAGTTTACTCTACCTAGTAAGTGCAAGGAAACAAGGAGAGATTAACCCCACAAAACAATATTACGAGATTCCATGCTTCCAACATAAGAAATACCTTTTCAACGAAGCAATCCTTTGCCCGAACAAGCCATATCAATGAGAATAAATTAAAGGACAATGTGATGTTTCGTCTTTTTCCCCAAAACAATGAATCTGTTAAAATTAACAGGAAAAATGGATTGTGTCCTAAAAGAATTGATGTTAAACGTGGAGAAATAAAATGTAAGGCCATTTTCCACCTGATCTAACCGAACAAAAATCCATTTTCGAACCTATGGTTAAAATCGTTTATAGGTGAGGAAACTGAGAAGTGGCCAAATCAAGGATGATGACGTATAAAGACAGCTTTTCTTGTGTTGATAAGGACACAATGACTCATTACAAGACAATCCACCGACAGATTAATAGAAGCTAAGTGGAGCAATTAGTAGCAGATTAACTTGCATATTACCCAATAATGGTGGTAGATCTCTCCAATTAAGAGGCAGGCATTAAACAATTATAAACCTCAACGGGCGAGAATAGTGCCAACTAAACATTGCTTGCAAACACAATTTGGAAAGTGGGTTCGAAAGACACTAATCATAGGTTATTGCTAAAAAGTCGGAATATGAAGAAAAAATAGAGGAACCCCAAGAATCGAGGGCTCCCAGCCAATAATAGAGTTGAGGGCTTAAATTAGAAAGACAACGAGCTTGGACCTGGTTATTTAGTATTTACTAATTACCACCACCCACCATTTTTTTTTACCACCATTTAATAAACAATTAATTCTCCATCCTCCGAAATTCATTGAACAGGATTATTAATTAAATGAATAAAAAAAACCAAGTCAAATCTGGAATTAAAACCGTTGATTTTTTAGTTGTTCTTGACTCTTCTTGATCCCCCATTTACCAAAAATAATAATAATAATAATATCATTTCCTCCCTTTCTTCTTCCTTCAGAAGAAAAACAAAGTCTCACATTTCCCCCTCTCGCTTCTTTGTCCGAACAAACCCTAACTCTAGTTCTAGATCGGAACTTCCCAATGAAGCAAACGTCGTCGTCGGCGCCGGGGAAGTTCAAGATGGAGAAATCCTCCACTTACTACTCCCGTCTCCGGTGGCAATCCAAGCTCACCTTTTGGTCCTTCGTCTCCGTCGCCGTTGTCTTCCTCTTCATCTACCGATCCCCATCGTACCCCTCATCTTCCTCCGACGCCGGTGCCAGTTACGCCACCTCCGACCTCTCCCGGCGTTCGCTCCGGACGTCCTCCTGGGGCGGCCAAGCCTGGGAGAAGAAAGTTCGCAGCTCCGCGAAGGTCCGGTCGGGTAGCAACGGAATGTCGGTGCTGGTCACCGGCGCGGCGGGGTTCGTCGGAACACATGTCTCCGCGGCGCTGAAGCGGCGCGGAGACGGCGTTCTCGGCCTCGACAACTTCAACGACTACTACGATCCGTCCCTTAAGCGGGCCCGGCAGGGGCTCTTAGAGCGGGCCGGCGTGTTCATCGTAGAGGGCGACATAAACGACGTCGCTTTGCTTAGGAAGCTCTTTGAGGTGGTCCCGTTCACGCACGTGATGCATCTGGCGGCCCAGGCCGGGGTCCGGTACGCGATGCAGAACCCGGGGTCCTACGTCCACAGCAACATTGCCGGGTTCGTTAACCTCCTCGAGGTCTGCAAGGAGGTCAACCCTCAGCCTGCCATTGTCTGGGCCTCGTCGAGTTCGGTTTACGGTTTAAACACCAAGGTCCCCTTTTCCGAAAAGGACAGGACCGATCAGCCGGCCAGCTTGTATGCTGCTACGAAGAAGGCTGGGGAGGAGATTGCTCACACTTATAACCATATCTACGGGCTTTCGCTTACCGGATTAAGGTTCTTCACTGTGTATGGTCCTTGGGGTAGGCCGGATATGGCGTATTTCTTTTTTACTAGGGATATCTTGAAGGGGAAGAG
This sequence comes from Hypericum perforatum, assembly GCA_012979155.1. Lineage (NCBI taxonomy): Eukaryota > Viridiplantae > Streptophyta > Magnoliopsida > Malpighiales > Hypericaceae > Hypericum > Hypericum perforatum. The sequence goes on along the minus strand of SOPF01026368.1, from coordinate 31,058 downwards.
CATTTCTGTATTTGAGGGTGCCAATCACGGGACCGTGGCTCGGGATTTCACCTACATTGATGATATCGTGAAGGGCTGTTTGGGCGCGTTGGATACCGCTGAGAAGAGCACGGGGAGCGGGGGGAAGAAGAAGGGTCCCGCACAGTTGAGGGTGTTCAATTTGGGGAATACGTCGCCTGTTCCTGTCAATGATCTTGTGGGTATATTAGAGAGGCTTTTGAAGACCAAGGCTAAGAGGAATATCATGAAGTTGCCGAGGAACGGGGATGTGCCGTTCACTCATGCTAATATTAGTCTGGCACAGAGGCAGCTCGGGTATAAGCCTACCACCGATCTGCAGTCGGGGTTGAAGAAGTTTGTTAGGTGGTATGTTAGTTACTATTCGGCCGGAGGAAAGAAGGCTGTTGCGCGATGAAACTCAATTCTTTTTGGGGGGGGACGGAACGGGACGGGACTGGAAGCTGTCTCGCTCGAGGTTTTTTCGTTGGTCGAATACCTTCAACAAGATTTCTTGTCTATTATGATTCTTACCATTGTTTTTCTGTTAACATTTCATGTCCGTTCGTTGCTGCACGATCATTGTCCTTCGGAGTCTTGTATGCTTGAGAATGATTCTGTATTGAAAGGAAACTAGGCCATTCTTATGTTGAAGATGATTTTGTGGGCGGTGTGGATACGGTTTGCTGAGGCACTCTCTTGGAGGTGTATTGAAAGGAAGCAAGAACCATCCTTCCCCACGTTAGATCTCTATTTTTTTTTTTAAATAGAGATTGTAATTGTTGTAGTTCCAGCATTGTAGAATTCATGATCGAATAGAGAATGTGCCGATTGTTGGACATGTATCATTGTTACGCTTAAAATAAAATTGTACACGATAAATTTGGCCCAACGACTATGTTGTTGATATTCACGGTTTTAGTGCTTCAATGCAGTAAGGGACATTCTTTACAATCTGCACTTTGGTTTTGTTTTTCGTTGCTGTTATTAATGTGGTTCTTTGTTTCTGAGTGACATGAAGATGTGTGATCATGGAGCCTGTTGTTTTTAATGAACTAGTTGGCAGTTGCAGTGTGAATGAATGCATCTACTACAAGTGCAGGTCTGCTAATCACTAAACCTGTTGGTAACTAACCCAGGTTCTTATCCGAAAGGAAACTCTGGTATGTTTTTTTCTTAGCTTTACTCAAGTGCACTTGATCATTGAGAGGTCATAGAGTTGCAACTCACCTTGGGTTCTGGTGGGTGGTCATGCTTCTAAGAAACACTTGAGACTTGACGCCTTAGTTGAATTTCCAACCTTCAAGAGGACAAATGGAAGGGTGGGATGAGCACGGATCATTCTTTTTTCCACGACGTTTGATGAGCTTAAGGATAATAGTCGTTACTACGCCTGCGTGAGAGTTCAATTGCCACCAATTATTTTGGGTTCACCAGTACATATCCAGCTGCAGAATTACAGTGTGTGTACCTTTCAGCAGAAAGATTGTTTCCTCATCGTTTTGTAATCTGACAAGATTTCAATTGGCACAAATCACTGAACTCCCTCTGCCCGAGAAAACTGACTGACTTTGCTTCGATTCTGGAGACTGAAAAAAGCTTTCAAGCTGTATGTACTTTATAAGAAGATCTGTAGAGATGTACCTTAAAATCACAGCCTCAACATGATATAGTCGGAGGAGCCTGTCGGAGCCTTCGAGATATGTAGGTAAGGAGGAGAGCCAGGGGGAGACGTCAAGTTTCGTTTTGATCCTTTTCCTTCTGCTGTTGGATAATTAATGGCAGTTTCTCTGCTGTTATAAACAATAGAGGCCGCCTCTCCCTGCTGTTTCTCTTCTTTATCCGTTTTTAATATCTTTACTCGAAGCCCGTGTGTTTTAATGAATTTATGGTATTGTCCTATTACCCTTTCCTCTCTTTGAAGTAACAGCTTACTCGAACTGATCCTTTTGCTTGTCCTCTTGTGATCTCAACCTGCCAAAGACATTAGTCTAAATCCGGCTCGGAGCCGGACATGTATTAATTGGTTCAATTGTTGTTCGAATAGCACGTGATTTTTACGAGAAATCAGACATGTCGTTGAACAAGCTCGGAGAAGGTGCAAGTAGAGAGGCCATGCATCAAAACAATGTGTCATTCAAAAATCGTACTTTGTTCTCCCACTCATCAAAATAAGGCACAACATATCATTAATGTCAGAACACGAACTGAAGAAGTTCCAAGATTCAAGCATCAGCCGTTTCCTTGATCCCTTGAAATGAACCACCTGAAAGAACTTGCATCTCTTAGTACCTTCATGTGCTAGCTTACATTCAAATTCGAGAAGTAAATCAGAATCGGCGATGAACGGAACCAGTGTTTTTACCTTCACATCCAAAGGCATCCCATGAAACTGGCCTGCCCCTTCAGGTGGTGTCCAATTATGTGTCAAACATGGTAGAAATAGAACAGCCGCATTGTTGAATCTCTCCACAAATGCACGCGGTTTGGCGAATCGTCTCGTATCGAAGTTGGGGTGTGATCTTACTACCCAAGCAAGAGCAAGCTGATCTCCCAGCATTCTGGACGCTTTCATGTATCTGGAACTGTAAACTTCCAGTACCTTCATCAGGAAAAGCTTTGCCCTACATGTAAATTATTTTGCATAAGCATACGATATTTACGAAAAGAGAACACACCTCAGTCCAATTTTAAAACTTTGTAGTGTAAAACTAAAGATTGATAAACACAAACATTGTGACAGTCTTGAAGATGAGAGAGTTACAGCAGTTGTTGCACCTTGTGATGGCATCACGCGTTCCCCTTACTGCTATAAATCCCGAATTTAGAGGCTGTTCCTTATTGTTCCGGAAGGTAAGAGCCACATCAAAATCTGAGTGATCTTCAAACATTTTTCCAAGGTCATCAACGACAGCTATGTCAGAGTCTGTGAAGATGTAATGATTTACAGGCTCCATATTCTTGTCAAGGTGCTGGAGCCTGGTCTCCAAGAAAGTCTACACAAGAAAGGTAAATTAGATAACAACAATTTCTAAGGAGCCTAACAAGGTGCAAATTTACTGAGCAAAATTTATGTCAAAATCTGGAGGATCTATGGGACAAAGAAAAACATAAGTTCCATTCATTAACTATGTCTCGAGCAGACTGCAATCAAACGCCAATTCGGTAACCAGTCTACCTATTAATCAATAAGATGTGCCCTTACAATGTAAGATTTGATTCTTTGAAGCATTAACCTGTCCCGTGAATATTCACCCTCGATCGGATAGACAGTAACACTATTCCTTCGTAAGGAGAGGTCCGAAGCTGGATCAGTGAGAATGAACACATTGCTCCTCGGCATTGTCAACTGAACACACGAACACACACACACACACACAAAAGAAGCAAGAATCAGGATTATCATCAGGAACTTGCTCCTACAAGCCAAACTGGACGGACTCCACAATTTCGGTACCTCAACGAAGTTGATAAAAACGTTCAACACGGCAATGGCCTTCTCGGTCTTGGTATACAAAGCATTCCCAATAGTCACCAGCCCAGCACCAGCGCGTGCATCCTCTGTCGTCGTGTTATAGACAGTGAACACAGTCACAAACGTAACTCCATCCCCAGCAGTTGCCACGCTGGAAGAGGAAACCGCACCGGTCCTATTAAGAGCCTTGGCCCCTGCTTTTTTTACAAATATCAGATTAACAAAACAATTGAAAGTCCTTTTATTTAATTTTTTCAATTTCGATATCAGAGTCGAGCATTGTCGGGTCCTTTTTAGTTATTACCTTGGCATTGCAAGCGGTTGGGCAACCCTTGGCCGGCGGCGGGCCCCAGCACTAAGTGGTCAGGTTTGTTGTTCTGCTTCTTAGACGGAGGAGAACGACGCCGTACGGTGGTGGATTGGTTGAGCTCCAAAACTGAAACCAAAACAGAGGACAGGGATGGTAAGGTATTACGACGCCGTAGGGAGGGAGATATGTGAGAGAGAGAGAGAGGAATATCCACCGGAGAGCAGATGGAGTGATAATAGAAGCAGCGCGAAACCGACCAAGAAACGACGCCACCCGATCCTAAACAGTTTCATTCCTAACGATACGGCGTCGGTTTGATCGGGATCTGGAGAGAGCAGAGCGGGGCAGGGAGATTAAGAAGAAATTGTGAAAATGCTTTTTGATCACTATTGTTTTGGTTAATTCACATTGAAGTACCTCAGATTTGGTGAATGTTCAGTTTTGGTACTTATTATAAATCTCGAACGTGGGCCTAGTCTGCGGCCCAATCAAACCTGCAACTTTGTAAATGTGAACTTTTCAAATTTTGATACACTTGATTTTTTTTTGAAAATTAAGCTAAACCCCTGCACTTTGGGGATTCAACCGATTTAGTCCATACTATTTAAAAACTACTCTTTGGATCCCTACTATGCTAAATAATCAAACTTTTTAGTCCCTAAAAATCAACACAATTTTTTTTATGACCATTATACCCTTCCTTGAAAAATTGACCCAAACCAAATCCAAATAAACCAAACCCAACCCAACCAAACCCATCTAAAACTAACCAAATTAATTAAGACTAACCAAACCATCTTCGTCCCCGCCAAGACCGCCGCCGCGATATCAACGTCGCCGCGTTCCCGAACCCGACCTCACCGTCGCCGAACCCGACGTTCCCAAACCCGACGTCACCGTCGCTCCCGAACTCGAACCCGAAGTCACTGTCGTTCTCGAACATCATCGCTCTCGAACTCGAACCTGACGCCATTGTCGTTCCCAAACCCGAACCCGACGTCACCGTCGTTCCTGAACACCGTCGCTCCCGAACCCGATCACCATCGTTCTCGAACACCATTGCTCTCGAACCTGACGGCTTCATGTAACTCTCGTCCACCACCGGCCTCCTCCTCCCAAGCTCATTACCCATCCCACCTACTCCAATTATCGTCTCCCCTCACCACGAAACGCGCACCATTTGACTATGAAAAAAGACCGTCTTCGATAAGAACAAATAGAACAAATTCCAACCCCAGATCTTTACCCAAATCCCTATCTTCTTCTTTGCACCTAATAATATCCAAAAGCAAAGACATTTTGCACCCAAAATTGCCCACATTCAATTAATCCACTAATTTATCACCACCAATCATCTCAAAAGCTATAATCTTTCGACAAATTAAGCAACGAACTTAACCCAAGCAACACAGAAGATGAAAGAAAGGAAAAAATGAAACAGAATTAAACCGAACAAAGAGAATGAAAATTAAAGGGTGCCCACCTACGTGAGTGACCGAGTCGGGCCGGGCTTCTAAAGACTTATTTTAGAAACAGCGTCCAACGCCAACAATGCATCGGTTATGGTCAAATTCGTGTCTTCCATGTGGTTAGAAATTGCCGAGCTTTCGCAAATAGAATTCGCAAGCAGTTTGCTGTAGTTGTTTTTCCCACCGGAGGGGAGAAGAAGGTAATCGGAAGTGGGTTTTGGTTTTAGGGAGGTTGGTTTTGGTTTTATGGAGGTGGGTTTTGGGTTGGTTATGATCTGGTTTGGTTTTTTGGGTTTGAGTTAGGGCTGCTTTTCAAAATAAGGGTATAATAGTCATAAAAAAAATTATGTTAATTTTTAGGGACTAAAAAACTCGTTTATTTTGTATAGTAAGGATCGAAAGAGTAGTTTTAAAACAGTAGGGACAAAAACAGTTGCATCACCAAAGTACAAGGACCTTAACCTAATTTTCCATTTTTTTTAATAAGTAAAGTTGTATTACCAATCAAACAAAAACTCCAAAGTTACGTATCATAGATACGACACCAAAGATACTAGATACCCGAGTATTGGAAAACACAATCTAGTATAAGTCCTAAAATGTTCCCCAATTGCAAGCTCAATTTGGTCCCAAAACACCAAAAGCCAGAAAACAAACCCATAGCAGACTTCAAGAAAGATCATGACACTTACGTTGATCTTCACTCCACGAATCCTTGAAAAGCTTGGTCCCCCAGTTACGTATCTTCACTCCACGACTTCTTGCTATATAAATTCAACGTTTTTTAAATTGGTTGTACAAATTTAGCCAGCTAGGGAAACTCATGCTTGGGAAAAAAAATCATCTTTAAGGCACAATATCAGATGATATTAGGACCATGTGCAAGTTGGTGTGGATTGATATATCACAAAATTCTAGAATCCACGGAGAAGTATCAGAAGTATTACGCAGCCTTACAGGATATGCTTCTGATACAATTAGTTACATTTATTTCTCTTGTGGTGAACACGGTTTTTCTAGGACAATTTCAGAATTTGGAACAACTTCACTTGTCCCGCAATATCATTTCTGGTCCCATTCCTGGCTCTTTATGCTCACTTAATTCCTTGTTGAGTTTAGACTTCTCTTTCAATCTAGTATGCGTTGGATCACCGGAGAATTTTAATGAGTTGGGTTTTGTTTGAATCAGCCGGTTAAAATTGTTAGGTGAGATAGATTAATTTATAAGTAAATACAATCCATCAAACTTATTTTTTTAAGATTTTAAGTTGAATATAAAATTTTTAATATAGTATCAAAACGAGTTAATCTCGTGTTCATTGTAAAATTTATAATCTGTTGTACTTACATGACTTTGTAAGTGTGAATAACCCATCTAAAATTTTGAGTTAAATATAAGGATTCTAATATTACCCAGAATCATTTTTTTCCTGAAATTATCATGAACTAAAGAAGTAACATAAAAATTATAAACTTCTTTCTTTAACTTACTAGTATTTTTTTTATAGATTAGCAAAATTTAATTCAGCAAGTGAATAGTACCAGGAAATGTGATGAGAGTATTAAATCTCACAAGCGAGTCTCGTCCCCTCTCTGCTTACCGGTAAATCGCATATGGCGTCTTGCTTTTTGATAACCTTGAAGCCACGGGGATGATGTCCGTCAGCGATATGGTGGTAACTTTATTGGATATGTTTGATAGTTTGTCTCAAATTTCGAATTGGATGTAAATACGATTTTGTATCGACATGCGACCTTCTACAAAAAGAGATTAGATATGGTCGTATGAACATTTCAATTCCAACAATGTGAATTTTATATGGTTAAATTAATTATAATTATATATCTAAAATCTACACCACCCAAAAGTTGAATTATAAACTTCTATTAATTAGTCTACTTAGTATGTTGACAAATATAAAGGATATATGTCGTGCGTATCGTACGTACGAAGTCACGGAATTATCATGAATGATCAGCACCCAGTAAACGGTTTGACCTTATCGCACCGCGTCAAGACTGGAAGTAGTTGAAACAGCTTACACATAAATCCCATTAAAAATTCATCGTTCAAAGTTAAATCAAACGTCATGTCATCTTTTTTATTTGGGCTAGTAGGTTCTGCTATTTGTTTGGCATTTGGTTCTTTGCTGGAATGTTGCTGTTGTATATATGTAGTTTCAAGTATTTAATTCAGAAATAAAATTTTACCTAAAAAATGACATGGCATCCTTGTACGGAGAAGCACCACTGCATATGGCCAACCATATTTTTTTGGGCGAATATGGTCAAATATATTAAGTAAAACGTATAAATACATTGTTGTTGAAGACCACGTTAGAATGGAGTATCTTTTTTTCAAATATTTACGTCAGTTTTTAAATAAATTGTAAAAAAAAATTGCCGTGAAATTACTCCTATTTTGCGATGGTTTTAGTTGAGCGAGTCATGCAATCTCTAGAATAAATACATTCAACAAAAAAATATTATGATAATCAGTCCATAGTTTTAAATACGCATATTTTATTGTAAAAAATCCGGACAGTGAAATATGTATCACGTCATGAAAATAACGAACATCAAAATCAACCTATTTTATTAATTCAATAGAATTAACTCTAAAGTTTATCACAATAAATTTTGGCACATCAACAACAATAGGCTTCTCCTATTATCAACCGGAATCTTGGGAATTATCTATCATACATCCGCATAGAAGAACATGAAGCATCCATGCCCGGATTTGGCGACCTAATTTATCATTAGTTAGTCTTGTTTCAAGTGAATCTTACTGTCTTATTACTATATAAGGGCTTCGAGAAAAAATGCTGCTCCAAGTTGTAGATAATTGAATTTTGGGAGATTTTCTTGTCCGATTTGCGTAGTTGACTTTTTTCAAGTGAGATTACGTGCTCGTGATCTGTACCGCGCGTATGACCTAACATTATCAAACATGTAATAGGATAACCCGAATGAAGCTAAGTTGGTCATATATTATCAAAACTATTGTCTCGGGGTGCGGATTCCCATCGGTGGGCAATCTCCTTATAACCAACAAACTTCAATTGCCATTGTCAGATCTATAATCCACAAACTTCTGAATTTTGTATCCGGGTGAACATCATTAATTTTTAGGAAGAGTTGAGTCACAAATGGCAATAAGAAACAAACAGAAACGAATACGATCTTAATTTCTGCTCTGCTGGCTCTTTTCTTTTGAAGGAAGTGCAATATTGATCGGTTAGTCTGTGGAGGAGTTAATTTAGTAGGTTCGAGTTAAAACTCTTCATAATACGATAGTATTAAATCTTTGAAAAAAATTGTCTTATTCACTTATTATTTTTTATTGGAATCTTAACAAGCCAAACTCGCTAAATATATGTATTGAATAAACAATGAGTTTCTTTAGTGGCAATCTAGTAATGAGCTATATATTATAAAATATAAGATTCTGAAACGTGGACTGACTTATAATTAACGTGGTTTGATATTATCAAAACCAGCTATACGATAGTTTTACACCGACGAGAGATATTTTAGCATTTTCCAACTCATTGCCCTTATTTTTTTTATCCCATAGATTAAATACGACTTGGTCGGTATAACTAATCAGAAAATTTGTTTAGCTCATAGGATATTTCGTATGTTATATGTTATTGTCAGCGTCCTGATAGGTATATTACAGTTGTTTGCAACTTTGATGATGATGATATGAGGCATCTCATATTTTATTTTTCAAACCAAGCTAGCGTATCCCTAAATAGCTAGCCCATACGCACAAGTATACAAGTTTTTTGATTTTTCTTATGAAACTTTTAGTTAGTTAATCGATAGTTATGATGTGAAAATATATATAGTCTAATTTTTAGACTTTAAATTAAAATAGCATATGATTTTATCAGATTTTAAAAATCTTACAAGGTAAGTTTAATTCGATTACAAGTTAAACCAACAATTTAATCGTAACTCAAGGTTTTTAAACCGCGACGATAACCATGGATCCTATTAATTGCAACTTACGATTTTCTGATGGTAACATGTGACTTTTTGCAACAGAAGGAAGCACAGTACTCTTGAAGAGCACCTAAGCTTATCTTTGTCAATGACATTTTTCAATCTGGTGGATGGATGATATGCAAATTGCAAACCGAGTTGACAACAGCAATAAAGAAACAAAATTGCAGACCGAAGCACTTTAAAACCGATGTGCGAATATCTTAACATACAACTTACGTTGGCAAGAAGGAAAAACGAAGGATGATCTTTTGATTTTCTATTATTGAATTTTATCATAATAAGATTTTGATAAGGTTAGGTTTGGAAAGACGAAAAATATGATCTTGTTTCCTATTCTATTCACACCAAAAATTTTAGATTGATTACTTAAAGAAAAAAAAGTTTATCTTTATATAAATCATGTTACTGAGTTTACCTATGATTTTCCGAGTCAGATTCATCAATAATTTTTTTATGAATGTAAACATTAAATTAAACTACAAAAATTTTTGTTCCGTTTTTTTGAACAATTTCTTTTACCATCGATAACCTTGAAACTTAAATACTCATTATTTTTATCAGTTATGAACTCAATTTACCAAATAAAACCCGCAAATGGGATGATATAAAATAACAAACGAATTAGTGGGAACTTAATATTTGAAAAGTAAGCGAGAGTTTTCTAATAATATATCTGACGGCAACTAGAATCCTACATGTCCGAAATGTTAATTAGCGAGGGAGCAAATGTCAACGGTTAAAAAGGAGATGGAGAAAAACATTAAACATTTATTCTCCTCCTCCCTTCGCCCCCCTTGCCTATATTTACACACAGATACATTTCTTGGGCAGAAATATATACACATAATAGAACTCACACAGTTGGTTCCTTTACCTAATTTTCTTACTCCGAAAGAATTAAAAAACAAAACACAAAAATCCAGAGGAACCAGATAGCATAAGAAGCTTATCAAACAAGACAAGATGAAGTTGGTTTGGTCCCCTGATAAGGCATGCAAAGCTTACATTACCACTGTCAAATCAGTAAGTTCTAACGGTGGTAAATACTTTTTAACTTTATCCTTTTGACCTTAGGGTGAAAATTCTGACCAGAACTTTTTAACTATTCCCAGTGCAAGAATTTCGAAGATACAGGCGTGGCGGAGCTCCTGTCGGCGATGGCGGCGGGATGGAACGCCAAGATGATCGTGGATACGTGGTC
>SOPF01026368.1:9111-20189 GCA_012979155.1 Hypericum perforatum | reverse complement strand
GCGGCGCTGGAGGGGGTCGACTTCCTGGTGGTGGATTCCAAGCGGAGGGACTTCCCTTGGGTTTTGAGGTCCGCGAGGCTGGGCCCCAACGGCGCCGTGTTGGCCAGGAAGAACGCGTGTCTAAGGCCGGATGTAGTCTCCGGTTTCAGGTGGGGCCCGGCACTTCAGAGGGGGACGCGTGTCGTTAGGTCGGTGATCTTGCCGGTGGGGAAGGGGATCGATGTTGCGTATATTGCGGGAGGACGGAGCAGTAATGGCAGTGGTGGGCCCGCGGGATTTAAAGGGGGCCGTAACCGTTGGATTAAACACGTGGATCGTAAGTCAGGGGAGGTACACGTGTTTCGAGAATAGGCCATTTGAGGTAGTCCACGTCAGTAGCCGGTAAGTAGACCTGGCCACGAATCGAATCTGATTCGTAATTCGATTCGATTCGATTCGTTTATAATTCGATTCGATTCGTGTATAATTCGATTCGTCAAAAATTCGATTCGAATTCGTCATTGTCCGAATTGAATTCGGTTTATGATTTTAATAATTCGTCAAACCGGCGAATTAAATTCGAATTCGATTCGAATTCAATTCGTAAAAAATTCGTTTTAAATTTGCCTAGAATTCGTATATATATATAAGGTAGGAGCACTTTTGAGGGCGCCAACCCTTAAACTCTTAAACCACTAAACAAGGAACCTTAAACACTCAAACCCTCAAACCCTTAAACCCTCAAACCCTTAAACCCTCAAACCCTTAAACTCTCAAACCTTTAAACCCTTAAACCTTCAAACCACTAAACCATTAAACCATTAAACCATTAAACTTTTAAACCCTTGAACCTAAGGATACGTAGGCAATTTAATTTGGTATATTAAGTGCAAGCGCAAATATTTTTTTCCAAAAAATATTGAATATTTATTTATATTTATTTTTTATTAAATATTAAATATGTATGAATTAATTCGAATTCGATTCGTATTCAATTCGTTTATATTCCGTATTCGATTCGTTCAGATTCGATTTATTTATAATTCGAATTCGATTCGTCTTAAGACGAATTGAATACGGTTTATGTTTAAATAAATTCGAATTCGAACCAATTCGATTCGAATTCGTTCGAATTCGAACCGTGGTCAGGTCTACCGGTAAGAAGGGAGACCCAATAGGCACAATGATCTTGTTGGCGATGCAAGGATAATAGGGCCATATTGCAAAAGGGCCTTCCAAAATCCAAAGGGGCCGACATCGTCGTAAAGGGTAAAGTTTAGCTTATTCCCACAGTTGTTTTAGTGGGAGGGGAAGGGGATGAGGAGATCTGAAAGAGTAGGCGAGAACTGCGATGTAAAAATTTATCAAATAAGTGAGCATAGTAAACATTATTATTTTAATATATATTTTATATAAATAATAAATATGTAAAAATGTATGTTTATTTGGAAATCTCATTTTAAGCAAAGCTGGGTTAAGATTGATTCTAAGATTTTCTAAAAAATTACAATTATGATATAACTGTTATAAAATTTTGACAGAAATATGTGATTTGTTTTCATATGGTAATGGAAGGACGTTGATTATACAGGGACCTCAATGTTACACAAGTACATCACCACATGAATATCGTTACATGACATTATGTCAAACACAGTTCCCTACTGAAATCCCCGGAAATTGGTTAGGACAAATCTTCCTGGTCCCCTCAGTCATCAGCGACATACTTCTCTGCAAACTACGAACACAGATCTCTCTCAATCTATCTACTACCTCTCTGTGAACGGTTACAATTCGAGGAAATACACGTGGGACAATTTCTGGAGGAGCCAGCGGCACTGGAGAACGCGAAGTTATCTGTTAAGAGATGATTTCTTGATGGAGATTCTTGAAGGGCTCCTCCTCCCACGTTAATTGCCAGAAAGGAAAATCTATCTCCAGCTTGGATTTTAGAACTCCTGGGCATCAAATTCAGGCTTCGAGGGGTATTCGAGGCCCTGAAGCGCAGGCATTCGCCTTATGTCTTCATCTGAATAGGCTGGAATTAACCAGTATTTCTTTTCTGCCCCAAATACCTGAGATGAGCAGAAAATATCTTTTAAAATGAGGACGAGGCGATTTTTCAGCTAAAACCCGTAGCGAGTTTAGTATGGTAAAACACCATAAAATGTAAAACTTCAATGAAGAAAACACGAGCCTTAACTGCAGTGAAACAGACACCATAAACCTTTCCTTTCCAAGCAGGTAAGGGTATCATTTCCAATAGGACACGACTGTCCAAAGAGGACACACTTACTGAGGTCAAATTTCATAGTCAGTCTTCCACAGTAGTTGCTTATCCTAGGTTTTCACATGCAGTTTGATACTATCAAGCATCGGCTAGTGATCCCACCACAATGCCGATGCAGACAGCATCCTCCAGTTTTCGCGTTATAAATAAACCATAACTTGGGAATATCAACTACAAATATGCGGACCTGTTCAAAGTTCTTTCTACGTCCAAGGTCATACCGCCATTTTGGTGAGGTCTTCTTTTCATAAGCCTGAAGACAAAACAAACAGGGGAATAAACACAAGTGGCCAGAAAGAACATAGGTAGAACCATGAGGTTCTCATTAACCAATATTTCTTGGTAGCATGAGAATCAAATAGAGACTGAAAGCAGACAACGGTTACAGTATAGTTGGTATTCCTTATGCTTGCAACAACACCAACAAGGCAGGACAAGGAGACAGTTCCTTGCACTATTCAGAAGCATAGATATGCATGCCAATAGACTCAAACAAAGAAAATATGTAAAAGGAGGTCACCTCAATAGTCGTGGTATTGGCAGCAACGAGTGAAATGTGCAGGATCAGGAATCCCAAGACACTCAAAGCAAATGCCAAATTTAAAACTGTAAAACAAGCAGAAAGATTATTAATGCAAGATGAAACAATAGTTTATTAGTGAAGTAGGAGGATATGCATATGGTGATGAATGTTACCGAAAGAAAGAAATGTAGTGGCAAGGGTGCCTGGCGTCCCAGGAATTTCACCATCACTGAAGAACGCTATAAAATGTGGCAGCAGTGACAAGGTCACTACAGTTGTCTCGAGAAATGTGTAGAACTGCACAGGAGTTAATTGAAAGTCAAGAGATGGTCTGGCAAGATATCTCATCCTAGTATAAATGGCTAGTACATGATAGGTTTCCTTTTTCTCAAAGACGTGAGCAATCCATTGCCTCAGATTTCATACGCAGACAGCAAATGCGTCTACTTTGGCAGTCACTGATGCCAGCTAGCAAGTGCTATATCATTGCGAAAGCAATAAACTAAGAGCATTGAGTGACAACCACACCAAGCTCAATGATGAAATCACCTAGGCAAAACCAAGGATAACTAACAGCAATAAAGAGTAATGTAACAAATCACTCACCAAGAATAAGAGGAAATACTTGTAGTTCAACGCTCCAACGCAGTTAACAACCCAAACACAATGATGGTCCATTTTTAGGATGCATCTCCCGCCTGCGAAGAGCAAAACAACTATCAGCTTCGTCAATCAACAAAATGTCGGGAAAGAGTGCCAGCTGAAAAACTTAAAAAGTATACTCACACACGGAGCAATGGTGACAGCGGGGCGGCTTCGGCTGGTTGCATTTCCGGCAATATCTTATCCTCAGAGCGGACTGGTCGGGCTGCAAACCATTGAAATCCGAACCGTTCAACGGGTCACCCTCCCCTCTTTCCTCGTCAATGGCCGGCCTCCAATTCGGAGGCACGCCTCCAGGATCAGTAAAAACAACTGAAAAGTAGCTCCACAACAGCATCACCAACTGCAATCCCACAACAATAAAGCTTCCATCAAATGAGAAACCCTTAATATTACAAGATCGCCCCTGAGATCTAAATTCCAGCTGTCGAGCTACCAAAAAAAAAAGGAAAACAAAAATGTTTTAAAAAAAAGGTAGGGAAGTTGTACCAGGAAATGGAAAGGGATTAAGACGGCGAGGGCGATGAGGGAATCGAGTCCGCCGGAGTACAAGGCGGGGCCGTAGTTGGTCAAAACGACGGCGTAGTAGGTGACACCGACAACGCCGAGGACCAATAGGATCATTATCGAGCCCAGCCCCCGAAGGGCCGTACAGAACTTGAACACGTTCCAGGCCATCGTCGTTCCAGATCTATGCATGGAACCTCCACCCTCCCAACCCCACGCGCCTAATTAAATTATAAACTTTTTTTTTTCTTTTCCCTCCAATTTTAGCTTCCGTCGAGCTAAATATGGCAACTTAACGGCAAGGATTAATTAGAATTAGGTGGTTTAAGGATAAAGGTTAAATTAGTTGAGAAATGGGAAGATGAGAAAGGGAGGGATTTTGGTGTGGGTTGGAATTTGGGGTTTATGGGAATTTGGGGATTCTAGATGAAGTTGAAACTTGGAATCCTTCTTTCGGAGACGCAGGGATGAGAAAGAACTTCAACGCAAAATATTTTTCTTTTCTTTATTCTCCCGTTATTATTTTTTTGGGTGGATTTTTAATTTAGGTGATTAATTATAAATTCCGAACTTTGGAGGATTTACATTGATCTTCCGGAAAATGATATTAAAAACCATCCGTCTATCGGAAATTGATATGATACTTAACAAGCCATAGTTTTTAGTTATATTGTACAGTATGGTGAAATCTATAATTTATCATTACATCCGAGACGATAGTAGCTGCAATTAATAATTTTATAATTTAAGTTTTACTCAATTAGCTACGATTGGGTTTGAGATTGTACCGCCAATTAATAAAAAAATTAACATGTCAAGATTATATTGTTAAGGTTGGTGATGTCAACCAAAATATTTTTTTTTGGTTTCCCATCCAGTGTCCGACCCACTGACCGACTAATCTAGGTTCGAGCTCGAAAAAATCGTTTAGGGGTTACACTCTCACAACAGGCGCCACATCATACATTAGAACTCGAACTCGAGACCTAGCTTAAGCGAGGAGGAACCCTTATTACTCCACCTAATTGGTCATCTCCACCAAAATATTTTTAGATGGCAGCAGCTTTTAATTATTTACGGGATTGGTGATTTCTTTTGTGTACATTGATTAAGTGATGTATGGTCTAGAAAGCGCCGTGCTTTAGGCGTTAAACTGACTATTTTTTTCTCGGAGGCCTTGGTCTTTTAACTATACGTTAGCCCAAGTGGTGCTTTTCCGTGGGCGATTTTGGGTTTCCAATTAATCAAAAGTCATCCCTCAAAAAAAAAAAGGTCACAACATTGACGTCACTGGTTAGGTAATATATAATTAAATACGTACCTTTTATAGTAAAATAATTTCATCCAATAACAGTACACATCTAAATTGCAAATATCGTGGTAATTAAAAAAAATATAATACTAGTTCAGGTACATCTTTCTCACAATAACACTCCTTAAAGACATTATCGTAGATATGCTAAGAGATACTTTGACACTGCCGCATAATGTTTAGTATTGATATGTGTTATCTCATATTTTCGATGTATTGTGGTGTTCTAATTTGGTGAATACAATAAATTACTTATAAAAGACATTACCGTATAAAGAATACATAGTATTCAAATTTGATCCAAAAAAGTGTTATAAAGTCTTCGTTTAAATACATTTATGTCGACTAATCTAAACTCTAGATCAATGATAGTTTTAAAATGTGATGAAATCTTCATATTATTTAATGTTGTTTTGTTTTTATATATTTGAATTTAAAATATTTTGGGTAAGATAAAATAATGCCATCATCAATTAATCCAATTAGTCGTCTAAGCATTTGATGAGAAATAAAAAAAATATCAGTTTTTGAATATTATATATTTTTCAGAGAAAAAGTGCATTACTAATCACAATGATAGAAAGAATTCAACAAAATAACCTCATAACTTCGGGAAAATGGGTGCCCGGCATAAATTTAATCAAGCAAATTTTGTGTTAGAACCTAACGAATATAAATCCCACCATTAAGAAAATCTCATTGGGAATATGTCTCACAAATTTTGAATACGACTTTCACAGAAGAATGTCTTGATTTTAATTTTATAACTGACATAAAAAATGAGCTACTAGTTTACGTCTGAAGATTTGAGGCGATCGTAAATTTTAATTGTGGCAAAACTACGAAATTTACTGTTACTACATTTTGACATTCAATTTTTAGTCAAGTTATAAAAACTTTTAATATAAAACTCTTCTACGTTTATTCATAAAACGGTATATTTCGTTTCCTATTCGAAAGAACACTATCTGCGGCACTTGGTCGGACCCACTACTCATACCTTTGGAAATGGTCAACTATACGGTGTCCCGAAAACTAATTAGGAACTCGAAAAAAAAAAACTAGAGAAGGAGCAAAACGGTGCCGTGCCACTGTAGCCATTGCTTTTATATGCTACTTTATCTAACCATCTTTAATTTTTATTTACATTGTCCTGACTACGTAGTCTTTGGAGGAAATTGTTTTGTTGTATGATCTCATTGAAGCATGCAGGTTTCTCTCTGATGAACTCAGACCATTTATTGATGCCTTAACATCTAATCCGGATAATTGTTACTGGTCCGTTCATCATAAGATGCTTAATTCTTTGCAAGTTGAATATTTTCTTTTCCCCGTCGACAGAATCTCTGCTTTTCATTTTGCTTGCTTCCTACTCTGCAACATATGATAAATTCACTAAGTTGTTACTTTCAAGCTTACAGGAGTTTCCATTTGTGAGATACCGTGTTGTAAACGCATCAGATGTGCCAGCAGCAACAACATTTCGTGAATCCATTCCTTCAAAGCTTGCTGCTTCTTACAGAATGCATCAGATGCATCAGATGCATCAGATTTCCTTTTCTGTTTCTATTTTTCCTCCTTACAGAATGTTCATTATATTAGACTATTCTTTAGTTAACTTGAGAACTCCATTTTCAGATCGCTCCTGTAATTCATGAATGGACCTATGATGCAATGTGCCATGATTTGTTGGGCATGGATGGAAATAAATACACAATTCAGGTACCTTGCTCAATATAGTGGTAAATTCTGTGGTTTATGCAGACCATTTTGCACAATCAGCAATGTTTCTGCCCGGACTGATTTGGTTTATTTTACCTCGTTAGGTCCCTAGCAAAACAGGTGGTCCAACTGAGGAAAAAGAGATTCTACTAGATGACAATGATCTAGTTTGGCTTGAGCTTCGCCATACACATATAGCCGATGTATGTTTCCATTCTTATTTTATAGTTTTTGCCATCAGATATAATGTGTCAAACGCTTGCTATTGAAAAAAGAGAGTGAGAGTTGCTTCTTACACTTTCACACCAGGCTAGTGAACGTTTGCATGAGAAGATGACCAACTTCACATCAAAGAACAAAGCCGCACAATGTTGAGAACACACGAAAATTCAATATTTGTTGCTCATCCTTTACTGATCTACGTACCAAAAAAATGTTTATACTAGCTTGATATCTTTTTCTGTTTTTTTTGCTCTTTACAAAATTCTATAAACTGTTTCTACACAAATCGTCTACACAAATCGTGGCACATGTCCATTCACAGGTAAATCTACCTACGCCCCTTACCAAAATAGCAATATGGGTCAACACAGAAGTAAGAAAATGCGTCTGGCTCTCTGGCCTCCTCCTCCCGAACCAGATCATGGACAGGTAAATCTACCTATGCCCCTTACCAAAATAGCAATATGGGTCAAGACAGAAGTAAGAAAATGCGTCTTGCTCTCTGGCCTCCTCCTCCCGAACCGGATCATGGACAGGCTGTGGCGCCTGCTGTGGCTCCTCCCGAACCGGATCACGGACAAACTGTAGCTGTGGCGCCCCCTCCGGAACAGGGATAATAGGATGTGGCTCCTCCTCTTTAGCCTCCTACTCCCGAATCGGAATGTGTGGCACCAGCTGTGGCTCCTCCCGAACCGGATCATGGACAGACTGTGGCTGTGGCACCCCCTTCGGAACAGGGATAATAGGTTGTGGCTCCTCTTCTCTGGCCTCCTCCCGAACCGGAATGTGGATATGATGTGGCTCCTCCCAAACCAGATCATGGACAGGCTGTGGCTGTGGCGCCCCCTCCGGAATAGGGATAAATAGGCTGTTGCATCCCCTTCGGAACAGGGATAATAGGCTGTGGCACCCTCTCCGGAACAGGGATAATAGGCTGTGGCTCCTCTTCTCTGGCCTCCTCCTCCCGAATCGGAATGTGGACAGGCTATGATGCTGGCAGTGGCTCCTCCCAAACCAGATCATGGCCAGGCTGTGGCTGTGGCACCCCTTCCGGAACAGGGATAATAGGCTGTGGCGCCCCCTCTGGAACAGGGATAATAGCCTGTGGCTCCTCCTCTCTGGCCTCCTCCTCCCAAACCGGAATGTGGACAGGCTGTGTGTCACGACCCAAATCCGGGGCGTTAACATAAGTTTATACAAATGCGGAAGCGTAATTTCATATTATACATATATATCACAATTTTCTTACATTATTCCAAATACAAACATAAGGTCCCACAATGTGTACAACGGAGCGACTCTACTAGATCACAAAAGAGAAATACCATCCGAAGACTTCAAACCCGGAAGAAGACAATGGGTTCACACGATCTATCAAACAAATTCTTCGGACGTCAAGGCAATTCTCTAACTTCAGTCACCTGTGGAGGAGGGGGTAAGTACTTGGAAGTACTTAGTAGAGGATATTAAAACTAACCTATAATTAACTAACCAATCACATACATAGACTCAAATTCATGCATAGACAATTGGTGTGAAATTAACATTTAGCACAACACAAGTAATTTAATTGTAAATCAATAACAAATTCATAATCATACACATAGGCATGTTCCGATCCGAATAGGTATCGCAAATGCCAAAACATGGATGGACTTCGGATAGGTCTAGAATGTGTCACTCCCTCTCACAACACAAGGATACCATATCTTATAGCGCTTTCATAATCAAACTCCGCCGGCCATATCATAATCATAACAAATCCAATGTATCCTCAAAACATGTGCACATGTGCCAACATCCCTGGTTGGTCACGGGTAGACCTCATCGTTTGCCATCTCACAAATTGACTCACATATACCATACACAAATTCGTAACCTCACATCATATTTTCATAGTTCAAAGACTCATGATTTCCAAAACCATGCATAAACCAAAAATCACCAAATCGAATACAAATCAAAGACTCACATTCATAATATATCACATAATCATCATATCAACCAACATCACAAGTTTATAACAAACAATGTTAGCCACAACAGAGGTTAGGGATAATATCGCCCTACCTTAACCAAATTTCACAAATGCTCCTAATGGTCTCCTTTCTGCGCTTTAAGATTCTCGGTGCTTGGATTCCAATATGTGATCAACTAAATCATATAACAACCCTATATCAATCTTCAACCTCTCAAACTCATGGAAAAATGGATAAACCTACACTAAAGTCCCTAAGATCATATTCCTACACAAATCTCCAAAATATGCATAATAATCCTCCTATCTCATTATTA
Source organism: Hypericum perforatum (assembly GCA_012979155.1). Lineage (NCBI taxonomy): Eukaryota > Viridiplantae > Streptophyta > Magnoliopsida > Malpighiales > Hypericaceae > Hypericum > Hypericum perforatum. The sequence continues at coordinate 10,676 of SOPF01026368.1, read as the reverse complement.
ATGACTAGATCAATATCTATGATTATCAAATCCTCTATTTAATTCTTAAATACTTAAAACTCTAAATTATCCATAATCATAAAAGTTGCTCAATTAACTCAAGCTTATATCCACTTTAAGGTAAGCTTTAGATCTACATTTAATTCTAATAAACCTTAATCCAAAAATCACTTACCAATCTCCAAAACCAAGTTTTTTCCTTCCTTTTTCTCCTTCTTCTTCTCTCCTAAAGGCTAGATATTTTGTGGAAAATGAATGGATGAAACTTTCTATATTTGGAAGGAGGTTTTATAAGGTTTCACTAAGTTGGAGGAGCAAAAGGTCAAGAAAAATGATATTTCCCGGGTGTTCCAGCGTCCGTTGGGTCTCTTCTCTACCCGAAATAAGGCATTCTCGGGTGGCCCAGCGTCCGCTGGCTTCCCAGCATCCACTGGGTAAACGTTCTGTACCCCCTCCATAAAATCCGAATTTCGCAAAACTCAAATCAGCAAAGTTGTAGCTCTATGTCTTACGGATCTTCTTGTTTTGGTATTACTCGATTCGGAGTCCGTATGAGGAAGTTATGATTTTTCTACCAAAATGCGACGAACTAAACCTACCATTCGTGAACCCCATCGAAATTAGCTCGTAACTCAAAGACGAAGATTCCAAATCATAAAACTCAAAACACGATAGTCGTAGACTAACGTGTTACGAACCTACTCAACTTAGAATCATCCAAATTGGAGTTCATATGACAAAGTTATACCTAATCCTCCAACGATCGACGAGTTAAGCCACACGGTTCAAGAACCGTTCAACGCAAAAGAACCCACGGTCGGACCTAGCAGTCATGACCAAGATAGATTTAACGAGGGTCGTAACACTGTGGCTCCTCCCGAACCGGATCATGGACAGGCTGTGGCACCCCCTGCAGAATGATAGGCTGTGGCTCCTCCTGTGGCGCCTTCGAAACAGCCTGTGCATTGTTTTTCTTTTTTTCTTTCTTATTTATCATCTTCTTTTTCTTTGCCGCCTCCTCTTCTTGTATTAGAAGATCACCCAACTGTTGAGCTTGCAGCTCTTGTGCTGCAAGTAGTTCTGGACTAGGAGGGTTCTCAACTTTTTTCATCAGATTTGAATAGCAATCTTCAATATGCATTTTCAATTCTAAAAGAGGAAAGTTATTATGGCAGATCAAGCACCTGCGGTTTACAGTAGTACTCTTCTTCCCTCCGACAAGCTCAGATATCAAAGACTTAATCTGATTAACCTCCTTCTCCCGATTAACAATGAAATTTGTAACACAGTTGACATGCTTCCTTTCATCAGAACGCGGAACATCACAGTTGCAAAATATAAAACGATCGACTTCTTTCTTCCTAAACGAAAAAGAACGCAATCCCAAACCCACATAATGTATTGGTGACGTAAAGAATAGAACGAACACATTCTGACAACACACAGAACCTAGATGAAATTCCACAAACCAAAGAATACAAAACTAAACCGAGGACTCTCAGAAGCAAGATGGTAACAAAACCAGGCAACAAAAATTCTTAAACAAAAAAGAACGCAATCCCAAA
>SOPF01026366.1:54343-66533 GCA_012979155.1 Hypericum perforatum | reverse complement strand
TTGTTATTGGAATAAAGCATGCGGCAAACACATATTGAATTTAATATACTTCACCAAATACAATTATAAGTATGAAATTTCACTTACTAAATAAGGAGACTCTAACATGACTTGAAAAACCTTTTCCAGTCGACCGATTCTCATAACTTTATCTAACAACTTTCAGTTATACCTTTAAACAATCTCAACTATCACAAGACACCTTGTCATAGCCAAATCATTTAAAAATGTTCAACCTCCCAAAAAATCACAAGGCTTAAGATATGGAACGAATTTATTCTAAAACTGAATCGGAAAAAGTACACATAGCTATTCTTTAGTTTTACCGATTTGTTTTTGAATATATTATAATTTCAAAATTAAAAAATATATCCAACTTATTTGAATTTTTATTACCGATTAGTCTTGACCTGTGGTCTAATTTATTTTTATAGAATAGTGTCATTCTAAGTTTGCGACCACTGTCATGTGCTTTATACAATAATTAACTAATGTTGTTGTAGTAATGGGTAAAATGTCTATTTTAATACTCAATAGTTTAATTTTAGACAAAATTACACATAGGTACTCTGTAGTTTCACCGATTCTCGCTTGGATTACCTGTATTTTTTGGATCGTAAAACCTGTCCAAGTAATGAAAATTTCTATCACTAGCCGGTCCCATTCTCCAGTTCGTGTTTTTTTAACGAACAACGTCATTTTGCGTCTGACGTGGTAGTCCACATATTAGGTCAATGCTGACGTGACACTAGGTAAAAGATTGATATTAGTACTACATATTTTAATAATTAAAAAAAAACTCCTCCCTTTGGTTCTTCCTCCTCTCTCTCCCTCCCTCTTCTTCTTCCTCCATCTGAGATTCCCGCCAATGAGTCGTGGTCTCTCCTTCGAGCTAGGGTTTTGATGGAGGCATGAAAAGGGAGTAGCTAGAGAGGACGTCGGTGGAGATGGTGATCTTACTATCCTGGGTGAGCTAGATGGGCTTGGAGTCCTTCAATAGAGGATACGTGTGTAAGTGTTGGACATGCACATGTGGAGGTTATTGTGGGTCTCCTGGTGGAACACTCAAGTAACTCGTGCAAGAAGATGAAACGTGCCACTTTCATCCCAATTACCATGAGCTTCTCTAGCATCGTTACCGACCTACACATAGGCCTATCTGAACTTGCCATTGCCAATTTGAGTGTATTCAGCTTGAACAAAATGAATAAACAGATTGATGCTTGACATTTAAGTGTGGAAAAGTAGAAGAAGAGATAGGAGAGAGAGCTAGGGGAGGAGGAATTAGAAAAAAGGAAGCGGGCAAGAAGTAGAGTGAAAGAGGAAGAAGAGAAGGCATATTGGGTGGGGCAGAAGGGTTGGGTTAGTGGCAACAAGGGGAGAAATAGGCCTAAGCTATGGAAGGTTTTGATTTTGGGTGGTGGAAGAAGAAGCGGGGAGGAAGAGAGAGAGGTAGGAAAAAAGGAAGGGGGAGGTTTTTGAAAAAAATCATTCGGTACTATAATGAACATTTTACTTGCTGCCACTTCAGCACCAGTACGTGGCAGTCCAACTGTCCATGCAGAAAAAAACGACGCTCTTTCATAAAATAAATTGGATCGAGGTTCGGAACTGTTGAGTGATAGAAATTAAAATATATTAGACATATTTTACGATTTTGAAACAATAGAGTACTTAAGTGATAATTAGTATATCATAGATTATTTATGTATAATTTTACAAACTAAATTTTATATTTTTTCATGTAAAAGGACGATGTTGATTTTTTATACAAAGTAAAGGAGCTGGGAGGCTCGAGTTATATCAGCAAGTTTGAAGTCAAAAATAAGAAGATAATACTAACACATCACGAAATAAAGTCAATGATAATAGTCATGATAATTAGGATAATCCTATTCTTATCACCCTTCAACTTTACTAATAATCGGGAATTGCATGATAGAGCTAATCGAATATCTGACCTAAAGTTGTGCTTAATTTCTATACTATCGGAAATTGGCATAAAATTAACCAGTAATCTAAAAACGTACAAAATAAAGGAATATTATCCTCTATTAGACAGTAACTAGAACACGTAGCTTTTAATTCAAGGATAGGATAAGAAGAACAACAGGATGCTCCTATAATATTGGATCATCCTAAAAGTACTCCCAAATGTCTCACACAAAAAGGATGGACATAATTAACGGGGTAGCACTACTTGACTTATTTCGTACCAATTCGAACTCTCCCTCAAAAAACACAATTAATACCTACACAGCTCAAAAAAAATGTATATAAAAACCAGATATACCCATATCAAGATCAATCATCAATCAGGTTCTGACACTAGAATTACCAAAAACCTTAGAACCCATGCAGATTACCATTTTTTTTAAGAGATGTGCAGGTTACCATTGAGTCACTCCGTAGAAGCAAAAACATAAACATGTAAACCCCATACACTAAGCTCAAGAACACCAAGGCTTAGAAAGCTAACAATTCCTAAATACAAGCTTAACATTGGCTAATATAATACGACCCAATGACTTCAATCTGACAGCATCAGAACATCATCAATCAGAAAATTGTGGAACATACAATTTCACCATATCAGAAATCTAATTCGTTCAAACATCAATATCAACTTGTTTCGAAAGTAAATCATTGGATATTGTTTGTCCTTCTAAACAACATTAGTATTTAGGAGGAGTCTCATGTTACAATTGCAGTCGTAAATCTAGTCCTATGAAGTCTCAGAAAAGGTAGAGAAACCACCAGCTAATAACATACACTAGGAAATCACTTGCGCCAATCAAGAACGTGTCACTAATTCCAGCGGCTCCGTTGCCCACCCGAGGATTTTCAGCGAACTGCCCGTCGAGGCCATGGATGACGAGCCATTCGCTAGTGTATAAGTTTGGATGGCTCACACGAATCCCATTGACCAGTAGGACTTTACCACCACTTGTGTTCGTTAAACTGATATGAAATCCTTTCGCAAGCGTCTCCAAAACGACACGGTGTGCGAGATCTAGCCAATCATACTTGCATGGAACAGCGTATTTAACGATAAGGGAAGCGTATGCTTTTCTCTCATTATCTTTAGCTTCCCAGTTGGTGGGTGCAAAGATAGTTAAAGAAGTCCCTTCTTCGAAGGTCACGGGCAGTTGAAGATCCAGAAACGAAGCCACGATCCCGTAGCCGTTGGACCTCAGCGCCTTGATAGGTCCCGCAAATGAGTAGTATCCAGACGATGAAACGTCTAATCCACACACATTAGGCCTCGCCCTTGGGGCCGAAGCCTTGAACCCCGGGTCAAAAAACTCATCGACTCTTAGAATCAGGAGGGACTCGTTATCGAAGATGGGATCTTGGCTGATCTTGATACCGTTGAGCGAGGGGAAAGTGTCTCCTTCGGGCGAATTAGCGTTGGAAGTGATAACTAAGGTGTGGCTGGGGTCGAGGGTGGGAATCTTGGAGCCCACGGGGAGGGAATTGAGGAAAGGGAGAGGGTACGGAATAGGGGAGCAATGGTATAGTACGAGGGACAGAGAGCGCTGGCCGGAGAGCGAGAATGCCGCATCGCTCGGGGCAAATATCGTCAGGCTGGAGGCCTCCTCTAGTACAGAGGAGTTGTCGGTGAACAACTGTAGGGTCATGGACATCGACAGGCGGCCGGAGTTGACTAAGGTATTGGCCGCGGCGTTCATGGTCTCGGTCATAACTGACGAGGCGTGGCTGGAGACGGTGGCGAGGATAACTAGGAGGAGGAGGAGGCGGTGGTGTTGGTTGGTTGCCATCTTCGGAAGAGGCAGTTGGATTTTGGGTTGTGAAAGGGTGAAGTGTTGACTAATCACGAGAATTTATTCGTCCAATTGTAGCTTACATGAATTAGACAATTGCGTCAGAGACAAACTACTTCTCATAGTTTTGGCTGATCATATTGGGTCACTTCACCCAATAAACCTACAAAACACAATAATCTAATTTATTATTTAATGGCATAACCCACCATATTAAGTCGAATGACCATTTCAAAAAAAAAAAAGTCGAATGACTAGTTTGACTTGTCAAAACTTATTTGGTCTAATAACATAAGGAGTCTATAAATTTAGAATTCAAATTATAGCAATGTATAATTAGGTATCAAACTTTTACCTTTCAAACTAATAAAATTCAAAAAATTAATATTTTTCTCTAAAAATGCTTCTACTTTTAAAGTTGGAAATCAATACCGATTAATAGGATCTGCACTACTTACTATTAAGACCACATTAATTAGACTTAATAAAAAATTAAGTTTTTTTTTTTTTTGAGTTCCTATTCTAGTTCCTATACTAATACCTATTCTATTACAACGTCAATGCCAGGAATCGAACCCTGGACTTCCCAAACCCCTCCCCACCCTTATGCCGCTGGACCAAAGGTCACTTGGCAATAAAAAATTAAGTTGGTGTCAACCCAATATGCAATGATTTTAAAATCGATTACATTTTTCTATTTTAACTAAATTTTGTATTTGAATATTTAAAAATATATTAACATTAAATATTTATTAAAATAAATTTATCATATTTTAATCATAACCAATTTAAATTTATAATATTCGGTTCGGTATCACCGTGCCGAATAGTAAAAAAAAAGAAATTAGTTGGTGTCGAGGAAAATAATATACTTTTTTCAAAATAGTACTACTATTCATTGTTAATTACAAAAAAATTTATCCAAAAATTTATTACGAAATTGATGACCACGTAGTAAATCGGTACCAAATCACTGGGAAAATTTTTCATGACCAAGACATTAAATTAATGAATTCTTGAAAATGAAGTAAGATTTATTGTCATCATATTTATCAGAATTTGGTAATTAAAATTGTATATCATTTTTTTGATTATAAGATGATTTAAAAGATTAATCATGGACATCTATTTTCCTTCTCTATCCAACCCCGACTCCTCCATTTTCTTGTCTCCCACAAACAATTAGTTAATATTTGTTTATGAATGCAATTAATTAATTAATTTAAAAAAAGGGGTCTCCTTATAAGATAATGACACACAAATATATGTATAAAAATATATTTGAATTGAGTACAAAGTAAATGAAATCATTTCGGACAGTTTAGAATGAAGATGTCGTATTAACATGTTTCATTGTGTGATACTAAGATTTCTTTAGTATGATATCAAAATGTCTAGTTATATTATTTTGGCCAATATATTTTTCGTGTTTGCCACAATAATATTTTTTGTTTACGATACTGACTCGCTTGATTTTTTTTATTTGGACTGTGTATTTTTTCATTTTCTTAAAAAAATCATTTGTCCTTTTGCCCAAACTATTCGGACCGAGGCATTCCGTAACCGATCCAACCGTGTATAAAATGGACCGAGGCAAAACGTTGATCACAACTGAAAAAGAACAAAACTTTCGAAGCTCCTGAAGACAGCCATACAGGGAAGAAGTTTAACATGTTTTCTAGGGTTGCACGCTAATTTAAATTGGCCCGTTGCTTCATCTAAAAATGACCGGAGAATCCCAAGCTCCTGAAGTCTTGTTTTCCACTTTTGATTTAGTTACTTGAATTGGTAAAGCTCCTTCCTTCCTTTTTTCGCTTGTTCCCCTTAACTTGGTGATTATGCTCCTCCTATTTGTTCCTTTAATTGGTAAAATTCCTTTCTTTTTTTAACTCGTTCTCCAAAGCCTGCCAAGGCTTTAGAGTTAGGAGATATATCGATCCCGAGGAAGTTGGTTGAATGCAGAATATGTCAGGATGAGGATTTGGACTCCAACATGGAGGCTCCCTGCTCTTGTTCTGGCAGCTTGAAGGTTAGCTGCTGTGTGATTTTTTCGTTCAACTATAATCATGTAATAAGGAAGACTGCCTGGGATGTTTCTACTTAGATTTTTTTAAGTTATTACCCAAATTCATTTAGTTGGAGATTATATTTCCTGGTAATTGTTGGGATCCTACGACCGAATCCCATAGAGTGTGCTCTCACGAGCAAACCTCAAACAACAAACCCAATAGCGGTGGAGGCCAATGTTGGAACTAGTATTATTAATTTATGGTTTGAACATAATAATATAAAAAGTAAGGGAAGAATAGTATTCTTACGACACGGTTTGGACAACCGTAAAAATGTCACCTCGTTGTGTCTATGTTCTTTATTGATAGTCCTCCTCGATATCACGAACTTAAGATTTAATACTGGACAAGGCCACGGTTTAACCGTGTGCCCTTAAACTCTTATTACCTGCCTTATAGCTTCAGGCCTCCATGGGTAAGAGAGTTCCCAAGGTATAACGCCCAATCACGAGTGCAATAGGAAGCACTATTGCACTCCTTTCAAACCTTTGATGGTCTAGAACTCTGACATATGAAAAATGCTATGATCTAAAGAGGGAGAGGTGGAGAGCTCTAGGAAGAGTGTGAGCTTATGGTGCGTCTTAGAATGGAGGAGGAGAGCTCCTTTTATAGGGAGCCTAGGCCTCCAACATTCAATTTCACAATAACTATGGCCATTAACAAGGTGAGTAAATGGGTGGTTACAATATCATAAAATCTCATATTTACTTGATTGTTATTCTCATTAACTTGGTTGAAATTAATTTCAAATGCCATTAAGGAGAAGAAGGTTCCATAGCATGGGCTTGTCCCAGAGGAAGCCCAACGGATTTTAGATTGAGAATCACTTCAACAAGTTTGGCCCAGCTCAAAGGATAAGACCTTGAACTTGGAACAATTCTCAGAAATCCAAATCCTACAACCTATAACCACACCACCTTTTAGCTAATTTTCATTCACACATAGAATTGGTTTCTCGCAAGTGTTTAAATCATTACGAAACTTAGTCAACAAGTTTTACAACGATCTCACAAACACTCAAAACCATCTGGTGTGATCTCATAATACACTCATTTGTATTTGACCATCTCTTCCTTGGATATAAACCAATTCTCCAACAATCCCCCACATGAATGCAAAATGGCTTATATGAAATGAGCCTACCAATGCTACATGCAACATGGAGTTCTACGAGAATTTTTTGCATCAGGAAAGGTGGTTGAAAGTCTTGAACCTTCCTTAGTAAAATACCTTCAGATATACTTGCCAACCAGTGGACGCGATGCCTTGAACTGTTCGGCATTTTGTGTATACCAAGACAAAGGTACTCATACAACTCCTTCTCAATCTACTAATCAGTTCTTTTGGTTGTGTCCATTTTGGCCCTGGACTGCCTTGGAAACTTCATCAAATACTTTAGAGATTTAGCCCTTAACTCATCTCATAGAAGTAGCCCCTTCACATTCGATATAGGTGATCTCTTATAAGGAGTATCCTGCCATACCCCACTTATATATACTCAAAGTATAAGGATCATTAAAAGCTTAAAGTTTAACCTTCCCATGGACAGGTCTATCACTCTTTCATCATAGGATTAGGTAGGGAACTCAATTTTTCGAGTGCTTTGTTTGACCCTAGCCTCACAATTCGGTTGTCCCATTGAACTTGCAGATCAGGGTTTACGATCCAAGTTAGGTTGCCATCATGGGTTTAGGTCATTTCGTGGGCTTTAATCCTATCCCCCTCAATGATACCTTTAACTAGATCTTTTGTTAGATCCTTAGTTAATGAATCCATGATATTTTATTTTCTTTTTGACTTTTCGTAGTCTTAAAGAAAATAATATCACATCCGTTCTCAATAACGGATTCCATTACACTCATTCATTTAGGTGCTTCAACTTTCTTGAGATTCTTCTCCCCCCACATTGCATCCACTTTGGTTAACTTGAACGTCAACCTCTCTTGGAGCTTTGTGAAGAAAAATTTCTCGAAGAATGAAGCATTCCTAGCTTTCATGATATTTATGTAGATATCAGAATTATCTGACTTGTGTATGTTATGCAACATTATGTAGTGTATTACCTTATAACACACAATCCACTATCTTAGGTTTTATCCTCATCTTTTAGTAATAATTTTCAAAACCTTTGTAAGACATTCACAAACTTTTAGGAATTCGTAGCTAGGTTCTTGACCTTGCCACAATTCGTAAAGTATTTTACCCAACATCTTATGCACTATTCTCTTTAGTACATAGTTGGTCGAAAGCAACGCTCTCCGCCACATTTATAAAGATTTTAATCTTTCTCACAAGTTGGTTTTGACTTGTTCTTATTGTGAAGTAATAAAATTATTGTTTTTGTCTTTACTTCTCATCAAGTAGACATAACAATATTTTATACAATCATTAATCAAGTCCCACACTTATATTCCCAATCGATCTTGAAGCTTGCTTCATCATTATGAGCATGATCAAATTCTTAGTTCTAGTGGTAGGTGTTTGAAGCATCTCCTTTGGAATTATCAAAGCATTTCTACTTATTCCCTCGAGATTTTTCCACCAATTTTTAACAACATTGGCCTTGACAACCATCTCAATTATCTTACTCGAAATACAACCTTCTCAAAAGGTCTTCGAGACTCACTACCACCCTCTTCAATTGAGGTACATCTTGAGGTCCTTCTAATATGGTGGTAATTTTTCCGATTACCCTTGCCACTTGGAAGACATCATGGATAAGAGTTTTTATAAAAACTCTAACATCCTCTTCGGAGTTACTCTCTTTAAGATATCGTATTAAATCCAAGATAGCCAAGAGCAACATTATCACACATTATCACTTCTTGATTTTACGATCCTTGAATTTCTCCGAATTCTCAAATTGAGAATTCAAGAGTGGATTTATAATATCTAGCATCACGGCCCCAGCGCCGCTAGATTTCACAAGATGGGTTTATCATACCCGCATCACGACCTCAGCATCGCTAGCCCTCACATTTGGAACCTCTACGTTCACGTTATTGGTGATATTCCTCTCAACCATTTATATTTTCACCAATTTACATAATATAAAGATAAATTTTTCATATAACGATCAAATTCATCAACACTGTCATCAACTAATAATAACCTGAAATAATTAGCGCTAATATTAGCTCCACGAGTAGCAAAACTCCTTTAGCAACAACTGGTCCCATAACACATATCTCAATTTACAAGCTCAATTTATACAGTTAATTGGATCCAGTTTTCCACACGTAAATGAACGTCAACAAAAACACTAGTCCCACTAAAATGGTCCATGACTTGTCCGTTAACATTAGAAAAACAATAATAGCCCATTTAGCCCTATTAATTAGCAGACATAAAGCACATTCAACGGCTCAAATAAATTGTTCAAATACACTAGTCTTCACGATTTGGAAATTAAATACACACGTAAATTTTACCGTGAATCGTGAGTTAGTCATTCTCGATTTCATAGCTCACAACCACACACATGCTTGTGCAAATACCGGTAGGAACACGTAGACTGCAAGTCCAATGTACATTAGAACCACAATATGTAATTAAATAATTGGACCCATTGGCATGGAATGAAGCAAAGCTTAATACCATTAAACGTTTGTCAAGGAACAAGATATCTTTCTCATAAAATAGTATTATGTTGACCAATTAAAGAAACCAAAATAATATCATCGAGAACAATTACAACAGAAAAGTTTAATCTGTACCGTTGCAATCAACCGGCCGATGATCTATTTAAAAAAAAAATAGAGCACATTAAACGATTAATTGAAATCCCAATATTTAATAACATGTTTGGAATCGGAATTCAAACGATAATAATACTATAAACAATTCCCAACAGAGAAAAACCTCCACGTCAAAATCACTTAAATGTACGAGCAAGAGAGACTCACCGTTAGAGTGAAATGATTATCAACGTTCAATTAATAAATCACTTTCCTCATTAAATGCATTTAACATTAAATCATTTTACCATCCAACGTTACAAATAAAGTTGCAATTTAAATATTATAATGTCGAGAATAAAAAATTGCGAAGCAACCAAGTATAACGTAACAGAGCCATGAAATCAGAACAATATTAACAGTAACATTTCCAATCCAATTTCGCTGTAAACCAAAGGTTAAAAAAAACAAATCAGACAACACACCGTAAATATGCCGATCACAGACGAAGACGTAACCAAAACCATAACTTACTAATAAAATAAACTAATAAGAAAACCATGCACCGTAGAGCAACGACCAAATAACTTTCTAACGATGTCAAACAGGAAGGATAATTATATAAAGCTAACGTTTCATAACATTGTCAAACATATACATAAGAGTTTAAGATTGTTGGAACTAGTATTAGTAATTTATGGTTTGAACATAATAATGTAAAAAATAAGGGAAGAATAGTATTCTTACGACACGGTTTGCACAACCGTAAAAATGTTACCTCCTCGTGTCTATGTTCTTTGTTGATAGTCCTCCTCGATATCACGAACTTCGGATTTAACCCTGGACGAGGCCACGGTTTAACCGTGTGCCCTTAAACTCTTATTACCCTCCTTATCGCTTCAGGCCTCCGTGGGTAAGAGAGTTCCCAAGGTACAACGCCCAATCACGAGTGCAATAGGAAGCACTATTGCACTCCTTTCGAACCTTTGATGGTCTAGAACTCCGACATATGAAAAATGCTATGATCTAAAGAGGGAGAGGTGGAGAGCTCTAGGAAGAGTGTGAGCTTATGGTGTGTCTTAGAATAGAGGAGTAGAGCTCCTTTTATAGGGAGCCTAGGCCTCCAACATTCAACTTCACAATAACTATGGTCATTAACAAGGTGAGTAAATGGGTGGTTACAATACCATAAAATCCCATATTAACTTGATGGTTATTCTCGTTAACTTGGCCGAAATTAATTTCAAATGCCATTAAGGAGAAGAAGGTTCCATAGCATGGGCTTGTCCCAGAGGAAGCCCAACGGATTTTGGATTGAGAATCGCTTCAACAAGTTCGGCCCAGCTCCGAAGGATAAGACCTTGAACTTGGAACAATTCTCATAAATCCAAATCCTACAACCTATAACCACACCACCTTTAAGCCAATTTTCATTCACACCTAGAATTGGTTTCTCACAAGTGTTTTATATCATTACGAAACTTAGTCAATGAGTTTTGCAACGATCTCACAAACACCCAAAACCATCTGGTGTGATCTCATAATACACTCATTTGTATTTGACCATCTCTTCCTTGGATATAAACCAATTCTCCAACAGCCAAAACAATAACGACAAGGCAAAGGCAAGAGAAGAGACAATTTGGTAACCGGTTCGATCAACGATCTACGTCCGGGGACGTACCAAGCCAGGAGGAGAGATTCCACTAGATTTGAACTCTAAGCTCTTTACTGTGGAGATAGAACTCAACGGAGGCAACAACTACTAAACAAAGAGGGTTTTACAAGGTATATATAGAGGCAAGGAAAACACTAGGGTTTTGGGGTGGCCAGTGGCATTCTTTTCCACCAAAAAACTTCATTCCTGTTGCCCCCAGCGACCGCTAGGTCCGATGTGCTTTTTTTTCCAGCGGTTGTTGGGAGGCCAGCACCTGCTGGCCCTCTGATCTCAGCGTCTTCTTCTTCGATCCTTCAGACATCGGGTACCGTTTCCTCACTCGACCTCAAACTCCATACCTCAACAGTAATTATATAACCATGAGCGTCATTAACCGATTCACTTCTTAAGAACAAACAATATTGGACGTAGAAGCCCAATAAGCCCAAACAATAGTGGGCTTCGCAGCCTATAAATCTCTTTCCATCAACAACACAAAAAAAATACTCAAAATCAGAGTAAAGAGCATGCTCTCCCGCCCTTTGCTCCACCTAAACGGTCCAAAGCCTCAACCTTTCCTCCTCCTCCGCCTCAGCCTCAACCTCAACCGCTTCTCGTCCACGACGACCACCCGTCATCACCCGTTCCTCGTCCCCGGACTCCTCAAGCAGTGCAAGACCCGCCTCCAAGCCTCTCTCGTCCACGGCCAAGTCCTCCTCAGGGGACTCACCCCCTTCTTCTCCACCAGCCTTCTCTCCACTTACCTTGCCCTCCAGGCCTTCTCCCCCGCGCTCTCCCTCCTCCGCACCCTCCCCCCTTCTGCCCACCTCGTCTACCACTGGAACGCCCTCATCCGTGGACGGTCACGCCCTGGGGATTGCCTGATTTTGTTCGCCCAGATGAGGGGGCTGGGATGGTCCCCCGACGAGTACACTTACCCATTCGTCCTCAAGGCGTGCGGGGAGGTTTTGGAGATTCGGGTTGGTAGGGGAGTCCACGCGG